>CAUYPK010099913.1:0-28244 GCA_963574355.1 Loris lydekkerianus | reverse complement strand
CTCCTTTTGGGGTCCCAGACAATGCCCAAAGTTCTCCACACTTTTGCTCAAGCTCTCCCCAATGCAGCTCAACTGAGCGCCAAGTCCAAGAACACCAAAAAAGTTCACAGGTAAGGCCTTTCCGGTTTGCAGTCTCACTGCTACTTGTACTCACGGTTGCCGGCGTGATTAGGTTGATCGAACACACGCAGCCACTTGCCAGTCTTCCACTGTTTTTGTCTTCCTCCTGGGGTCCAGAAGTCCCTTGCTCGCTCCCTGTATCCTCAAAGGGATGATCATAGGCAGATCCCACCGGCCAGAGATGTCTGGAGTCTTGTCTCCCCAGATTCGCTGTGCCCAGTTACAGGGAAGCTGTTACTCAGCCACCATCTTTTTCGAATATCCCTCTTGGGTTTTTGTAGTCAACCATATGGAAAGGTGATTGGCTTTCAGAGTATGGGATAGGTCCTCTCTGAAAGGAGAGTTATAGGACCCACAGTAAGAACCAGAATGGTGGAGGAAGATTAGAATCCTGCCTTGGGGCAAGAGAAAGTCAGAGAGATTCTGTTTTCTGAGGCCTAACACACCAAACATTATAACAAAGGACTATAGCATGGGAGTTATATGCCAGGAACTGTGAACAAAAATCTACATACATACCATACACATACCTGCACAGACACACATATATTTTAACACCACAGGGTTTCTTGTGTGCTCACCCATTGGTGTTTCAGGATTGCCAGCTTTTTCAGTATCTAGAGTATATTAGGTAAAAAAGAAAATGGAAGTCACCAAAACGTTATTCCTCAGGTCCCACGTTAACTAGCCAGTCTGCTTTCTTCTCTTCACTTTTCATCATCTGCATATGTGTGTGATACATATTATATTTATATATATGTCCAGAGTTTTTGTGGTAGTTGGAGAAATAGGGATGAGTATGTTTATTACAGATTATTGAAAGCAGAAATCTCTTTGTTTTTTATTGAGGTTATAAGACTAAATTAAGTATAGTGTAAAATCCACAGGCCACTTCTTGGCACATCTGACTGGCTTAGCAGGTGTTAGCTATTATTATCATATATGCATTGTCAAGAATAACTTTTTAAAGGGGGGTTTGTTCCATCACCCAGGCTGAAGTGCAGTGGTGCGATTGCACCTGTAGCTTACCTGTATCCTCAACTTCTGGGCTCAAGCAAGCTTCTTTCTAAAATGTAAATCCAATGATACTATGTCTGATGCCTCTTCTACTTAAAATCCTTCTAAATGTATCTTATTACCTACATAATGAAACCTGAGATTCCTACCATGGCATTCAAAACTGTGCGTGAGCCAGTTTCTAGTTACCACGTCAGCTTTATCTACCCTATGCCCAGTCCCCAGCTTTATATTTCTCCCTGTGAGCCATGATAACTCCTCTGTGCCTTTGCATCTATATTTAACTATTGAAAATGTTTTTCTTGGGCAGCACCTGTGGCTCAAAGGAGTAGGGTGCTGCCCCATATACCGGAAGTGGTGGGTTCAAACCCAGTCCCAGGCAAAAAAATTGCAAAAAAGAAAAATAAGAAAAGAAAAGAAAATGTCTTTCTTACCTTCTTTGGTAGACATTTAAAATTTTTCTTTCACGGTTCAAGTGCTATATTTGAAAATACTGTAATGTCTCTCCAGTTTTCTCTGCTCCACCTGTCTCTGCATCCACACCCCTAAAAGCAAATCTGAGTTTTGTCTTTCTGGTTTCCTTTGATGACACTGATCATAAATCTGTTATGACACTTATTACACTATATTTCTTATTATATACAGTTAGTATACACTTATTATTTATATTTCTCCCTGCTGGTCTTTAAGCCCTGTATGAACAGGGATTCTGTGCCTTACTTATCTTTATGTTCCTAATGCATGAATGGTTTGAAACCCTGATTTTTAATAAAGGTTTGTGGAAATAAGGAAGATCAGCATTGAGGTTACTGCATTGATTCAATGGGAGCTTAAACTTATACTATAGTGGTTATAGGGATGAAGAGACAGTGGCTTTAAAATAGGGTGGGTGAAGGATGATTTTTGGTTATCTGGCTTGGTGAATATAGGTGGCATTCATCTAGATGGGAAATATACAAAGAGTAATATTATTGGGGGAAAAGAAATCCAGCATGATGTTACCTAAACTTGGGTCATTTCCAGTGGTAATTTTGGCCACATTATAGAACTAGAAAATAAAGTAACTCTGAAATGTTCAACAAATAAAAATATATAGTAAAATTAAAAATTAGGTTGGGCAGGATGGCTCATACCTGTAATCCCAGCACTTTGAGAGGCTGAGGCAAGAGAATTACTTGAGCCCACAAGTTCAAGGCCACCACAGGAAACATAGTGAGATTTCACCTCTGAAAAAAAAATTAGAAACTAAAGTTAAATTTTATAAATAGTGTGTATGGATACACATACATACACACGTACCCATCACCTACAGAATGAAAGTGTGAAACAAGTATTCAATGTCTACCTACATGCATTCTTTTCTCCTCTCTTTGTGATTGGATAGCTTGGCAGTTGAGGTAATAATTCTAATTTACGATGTTCCCTGTGGATAAAATATCTTTGCCAATACCTATGATTATAATTTTTTTTTTTTTTTTTGAGATAGGGTCTCATTATGTTCCCAGGCTGGAGTACCATGGCTACTCACAAGCTTAATCCCACTAGTGATCAGCACAAAAGTTTTGACCTGCTCTGTTTCTGATCTGGACCAGTTCACCCTTCCTTAGGTTGGTAGACCCCAGCTCCCAGGAGTTCACTATAGTTATGCCAAACTTAGCGCAGACATCCTGTTGTCATAACACACTACACTACAGTCCAAAACTCCTGGCTCAAGCAGTCAGCTTGCCTCAGCCTCCCAGGTAGCTGGGAATATGGACATATACTGCCACACCCAGCTGAATCTACTCTTTGAGAGAACTTCTTAAAATCCAGAGAATCTAAGGTTATGGGAGACAAATTTATCTTTTGATTCTCAGCATCCGACTTCTTCTAACACAAAGAGATTTAAATACATATATATATATATATATATATATATATATATATATATATATATATATATATTTTTTTTTTTTTTTTTTTTTTTTTTAGACAGATTCTCACTATGTTGCCCTGAGTAGAATGCTGTGGCATCATAGCTCACAGTAACTTCCAACTCTTGGGCTTAAGTGATTCTTTTGCTTCACTTCCCAAGTAGCTGGGATTACAGGCGCCCACCACAACACCTGGTTATTTTTTTCTTGTTGTTGTTGTCATTGTTCTTTGGCAGGCCTGGGCTGGGTTTAAACCTGCCAGCTCCAGTGTATGTGGCTGGTGCCCTAACCGCTGAACTCCAGGGTGCTGAGCCTTAAATACATATATTTTAACAGATGAAAATATAGAGCACTTACAGAGGATGTGTAGGTGATCTGGACAGAGTCTCCCAAACAATTCTGTGGTTCTCAGAGGCAAGCCATGGAGAGTCCCTACATTGCTGTTACGGGTTATTGATACTCCAGCCCAAAGAGAACAAGACCAGGAATAGTACCCTGACCACATTGTGCCATTGAGAAAATACTTTGATCCTGTACACAACATTAATTCATTTCTGTATAACTAATGTGGACAATTTCAATCATACTGTCTCTTTACCTGCTTTGTGTACCTTTTTGTTGTAGTATAATATTCTTTGGCTATTCCTTTTAGACATTTCTTTCCATCATCATGAGTCAGAGAGTCTGTCTCAAGCCTCCCACCAATTGATTCTGACATTTCAAATAAAAGTTGTTTACAATAATCATTCTTGTATCTTGGCTCTTATGCCCTAGGAATTATTAGAGAGCATGTTCTCCTCTCCTTTCCCCTATCACCTTATAAATGTAAACTTCTTAATTAATGACATTTAAGTGATTTGCTTGCCTTTTCTGTTAAATTTCTTGTAGAAATAGGCTCTAACTTCCACTTATGTATTTACCATATGGTATATCCTAAATTACCTGTTTTTAATATTCTCAACAATATAACTAGATAAGTATAGTTTATCCCCCATTTTATAGATGAAGGAAATAAGAATCAAAGATTAGATGTTATTTTCCTCAAATACATCATAAGTAAATTGCCCAGCCAGCACTGGAACTCAAGGCCATCTGATTCTAAAACCCTGCTACTGCTTCCGTTTCACATAGTTAAAGGAAAAACTTTAGGCCAATTTAACAGTTTATTTGAGCAAAGAGCAATTCATGAATCAGGCAGCATTCAAAGCTGAAAGAAGTTTGGAGCCCTGCACTCTAGCAGCACTGCTGGGAGCCTTTATAGGCTGAACTTCGAAACAAAACAAAGGAATCACCTGACTTGCTACAGCTGTGCATTTGCTTATTTGGATATGGTCTTATGAGAGGTCCCTAGTTATGTAACCAATTGGCTGGTTGGCTATTCGTGATTGGCTGAGGCTTGTTCTTTGGTTTTCAAGTTAGTTACAAGAAATATTTCCAACTTAAGTTACAGTTTGCTTACTGAGACAACCTCAGGCTAATGGCTTCCGTATTTGAACAACATTGCATCAGACTCTTGGGAAGATATATGATTTTTTAAACAAGCTAATATTTTATATCTATGTATTTTATAGGCATTTGAAAAGGAGAAAAAATGAATAATTTTTAAAACAGTCTTATGAATGACTGCCCTTGTGCAGGAAAGAACTTGTCCTGGGTCATTAGCCATGTATGAGTATCTTAATGCCTCAGTTGCATTTTGGATGCTCTTCTATCCTATGTTCTCAACATTAAGTGAAGACTTGAACTGTTGTGATAGTTAATTTTCTATATAAGCTTGACAGGACCATGGAGTTCCCAGACATTTGGTCAAACATGTTATGTGTTGATGTTTCTGAATGAGATTAACATTTGAGTCAGTAGACTGAGCAAAGCAGATTGTTCTCCTGTAGGAAGGGCCTCATCCAATCAACTGAGGGTCTGAATAGAATGAAAAGGCTGAGTAAGAGGGACCTTCTCCTGACTGATCTGAGACACCAGACCAGTGTCCCAGCTTGAATACGGGCAGAAATACTCAGTCTTCTATTCTGCTGAGGCCTTCAACAGATTGGCTGAGGCTCACTCACATTGGGAAGGGCAGTCTGCTTCACTCAGTCTACCAATTCAAATGTTAATCTCATCCAGAAATAAGGTTTAACTAAATATCTGGGCATTTTGTGGCCCAGTCAAATTGCACATAAAATTAATCATTACATCACATGTAGCTGCTACCACTTAACGTAGTTAGAAAAACCAAGGACCTGAGTTTTCAACCGTATTTAATTATAAGTAATTTAAATTTGAATAGCTACACATGACACTCATGGTTACTGTATTGAACAGCACAGCGGTAGATAGTTTCAGTCCTAGAATGGAGCTTTGATTGATGCTGTAGGACCATTCAAAATACTTTTCCAGTATCTGGCTCTCATCTGGGCCCCTTGGAACACTTGCTCTGGGAGAACCAAGCTACCATACTGGAAGTCTAGCTACCCTGAGACTGCTGTGCTATGATGAAAAAAAACAAACTAGCTACATGGTGAGGGTGCATAAAGGAAGAGAGAGAGCCAGCCCCGTCTCTTCTCACCATCCCAGCTGAAGCAAAAATAAGACTAAAGAACTCACATTGGATCTCTGAATCAAAATAAGAATAAAGAAATCATATTGGACTCAGACCTCCAGATGACGTCAGTCCCAGCTACCATCTGACTATAGCCATCTGAAATCTCCCAAGCCAGAAGTTCCAGCTAAACCCACAGAACCATAAGAGATAATAAATGTTGTCTTAAGCCACTAAGTTTTGCAATAATTTTGCAAACAAAAGCCACTAAGTTTGGGGGTGATCTCAAAAACAATAGCTAACCAAATAGAAATGTACAAGGTAATCAAAGTTTCCTATCTGTCTAACCCCTCTACTTCCAAGTCTTCTTCCTTTCTGTTTTCTGCTTCCTTGCTTTTGATGGTACAACTTTAATACAGGGTGTCCATAAAGTTTGTGTGGAATTTAAAATAGTGTGGAAACGCAGACTCTGTGGACACCCTGTATTTAGAGCTGAACTTGTACTTCAGGAAATCAAAATTATCTGACCTTCAACTGTCTTGAATTCCTGTCCTCATGTTTAAAAAGCTTTTTTAACAAAGTTATGTGTTTTTTTCTTCTTTCGAATAAGCCAACTTGGACCAGTGCTTCATTTCTTCTTCTTTACTAAAGGCCATCACTAATTAATACAATGTAAAATTTTGCTCTTTCTCAACTACATCTCCTAAAACTTTGCTCTTTCTCAACCATGTCTCCTGTAAAAGTCTAACCTTACGGGGCCCACTGTCTATGTCTGTGTCCAAGATCAGCATTTTAATAGCTGCTTTGCTCCCAGAAGAAAATGGATACAAGAAGAAGGGGCGAGTGTGTTGGGCGTATACTCAAATAATAACTACTGTGGAAACAACGCCATTTATTTGTAACAATAAGACTAGTCTTGCAATGAGATCCTACAGAAGCTATACAACTTGTAAATTTTGATGTTTAACCCAATTACATAGCTTTGAGCATTAGCCCATAAGAATTATACTTTTTATTCTAAACAGTTCAACATTTCTGAAAATTCAAAAGGAATTTATTATGAAATATAAAAAATTTTTAGAGCAAAGTTTTCTATCATATGATTGTTCTTATAGGCATTTTTTGTATAATTGCCTTTGAGGAAAAATTTCCTTAGGTCTGTACTACATGAGTCTTTTTTTGTTTTCATTCTAGTTCTAAGAATATGGAATTGGCTATGGATAATTCATATGATTTCAATCAGCAAACCTCATGTAATGGAATTTCGTCTGAGAAGAAAAACAACTTCCTTGTATCAGAAGATCATGGACAGAAAATCTTAAGTATACTACAGAATTTTAGAGAACAAAATGTCTTTTATGATTTCAAAATAATCATGAGTGATGAGATAATCCCGTGTCACCGCTGTGTGCTGGCAGCCTGCAGTGACTTCTTCAGGTACCGCTGCCTGGTCTGTGCCTCCAACTTTGGGATATGGGTGATTAAGTCACGTATTAGAACTACACTCTGTTTCCCCCCCACAGGAACATGCAAGGGTAATTTTTTAAAAAATACATATTAGAGTCATGATTAATTAGTAATTTTGAGTAGGAGAATTTAAGACTATCTTTCAAAGACTATCTTTTTTTTAAAAGCACAGGTCTTCCCAAGCCTGCCTTTCCCAAAGTTCTATGAAACATTATTCCTTTAAAATGTTCTGGAGAAATTTTTTTCTTTTTATCAGGGTCAGTTTATTTGGAGGATCCCTGTACTGTATTATTTTAGAAAAAGAGGACAGGACAAGTTGAATAAAAATGGAAGCAACTCTGAAGAAAATGACTCTGAGGAAAAAGTTCCAGTCCTACCCTGTGTCCACGTGTTAGCAGAGGCGGGCGTGCGCAGGGGCTCTGACCGGAGGATTTAAACATTTCTTTTCTCTTTGGCAAAGACTTTCCTATGTTTAGGAAAAGTACTTCTTAAGCAAAAAGGCATTTCTTGGAAGTACCCAACTTGTTATCACCTAAGCAACTTACTTAATATAATTTGGTTTCCTGTGTAGATCACACATAAGGGAATGTCCTGGTCATGACACTGCAATAATCTGCTGTGGTGACAGCAGCTTTCTGATTCTGTAACGTAAAAGGTCCAACACATGACCCTCCAATTGTGGTAATTATATCAAGGTAATACAGTCTTGTGAGGCCTCCCGGTCAATAGACAGGCAAGCCTTTCTTGGTGACACCCTGGTCTTCAGACCTCCTAGTCACACAATAATAAACTTACATCCTAATTGCAGTATTTTACATTATGTTCAATTTTGGAAGCAATTTTAATTCAAAATACGCAGGATTTAAATCTCAAACTTCATAAAAACAGAGTAATATATAGACATATCAAGATGCAAGTTAATTTATACTGTTTTAATCCTCAGTTGAACTCTTATTTTTTTACCAACATCTAATTAGATCTCAACCTTATTAGCATTATAGTAAATTTTCTAAGCTAGGCTTCACTCAGCATCATTTGTCGATGCCCACTAACTGCTGAACACCTACTCCTGTAGAACCCCTCCCGTAGGGGTTCTCGCTTTGCATTTGGGAGCAGTGACTCAGGGCCACAGCGCAGTTTACTGGGGCCAGGGAGGCAGTTCAGGGCCACCCCGTAGTATACCAGGGACAGGGAGGCTGCAGCAGTCACAACGCCCTGCTTGCCTTTTTAGACTATATGTCTCCATTCTTTTTTTTGTTGTTGTTTGTTTGTTTTTGTTATGTTATGTTATGTTTTGTTTTGTTTTTTCCTCTCAGGTAATCTAAGGTACTCTTTTTCGTTTTTGAGACAGAGTCTCACTTTGTCACCCTTGGTAGAGTGCCATGGCATCATAGCTCATAGCAACCTCAAACTCCTGGGTTCAAGAAATTCTCTTGCCTCAGCCTCCCAAGTAACTGAGACAATAGATGCTCACCACCACACCCAGCTATTTTTAGAGAATGGGTCTTGCTCTTGCTCAGGCTGGTCTTGAACTCCTAACCTCAAGCAATCCACCCGCCTCAGCCTCCCAGAGTGCTGGGATCACAGGCATGAGCTCCCAGCCCTGAGTTATTCTTTTTGTAACTTCATTGGAGCCCTTACTGTTTTTATACTCTGCCACATCTGACGTTCTAACAGCATCCCCCCTCTCCTCTTCTAATCCAGCTTTTCTTCCATGTAACTCTTTCCTGCCCCCTTTTCCTTCATGTCATTTCTTCAGCACAGAAGAGTGAAGGGTGTGTAGTCCAGTGCTCAGTACTTGGCCTCTTAACGCATAGGCCCTAAATTTAAACCTCAGCTCTACCACTTACTAGACATGTGACCTTAGGCAAGTCGCTTAACCTCTTCAGGCCTCCATTTTCTCATGGAGAAATCCTGTAAAATCCTGTTAAAAAAAAAAAAAAATAGGATAATAAAAATAGGAGCTAACTTATCGGCTCATTATGAAGTTATGAAATAATGCCTAAGTAATGATTGTCAGAGTACTCACTACATTCAGTTGATGTCAGCTGCTATGCTTATTATTTCCAAACCTTGGAAATAATCTGGTGTGAACACACAGCTTGATTTCCTTGTCACATTTTCATGCTAATAAAATAAGAGGTTCATGTAGGCACTTGAATATATAGTCCTCTACTCTTGTTGAAACCATTTTTTAATTCAATTTATCTGTACATAATTTTCATTCATAGAACTTTGTTTAGCTTATTCGTAGTTTTTCATGGGTCTATTTTTTAAAAAAAATTTTTTTTAATTTAATTGTTAAATTACATTATGGGTACATTATGGGTCTATTTTTAATTTTTAAAATTACTATTAAAACAGAACAATATATTTTTTAGATTTTCTACCTGTTTTAAATAACACAAAGGACAGATTCTTTATTAAATGTGCTATTATTTATAGTATTCTATAAATGAGTACACAGTTCATATGAAAGTATGCACAATATAGATAGTAAATTGATAATTTACATTCTTGTATTATAATAAGGATACTAACTCATTTGTATAATGAAACTTACTGGAATATTGGGAATGCAATATAAAATAAAACTGCCAGAGAAGTACAAAATGCATCTTAAATACCATTTACAATGTTTTTGGAAAATAAAAATTATGACTGAAATGTAAAATTCACTGGTGATAAGAAATTAAGAAGGAACCACATGCATCTTATAGCAGCTTCATGGTACCCAGTGAAGCTGAGAGAGACTTAACTGGACACTTTGAGATGAGTTGGGTAGAGTCTGTGAAGATAATTTTGCATGTGTCTCAAAGAAAATGTGGAAGCTGATGATAAGTTAAAGATACATCTAATTTAATAGAAAACATTTGCTTTCTTAAAATAATAACAATAGCAGCTAATAGTTTACATTGATTAATTTATTTATTTCTCTCAACAACCCAAAGAGATAAAATACTACCAGTATCTATCTCCATTTTCAGATGAAGGATTTGAAGCACAATGAAGTCAAGTCACCTTCCCAAGATCATGCAGCTTCTAAGTGGCAGAGGCTGTGTACCTATCCAGGAAGCCAGAGTCCAGAGCCCTTACTCTTTTTTTTTTTTTTTTGCAGTTTTTGGCCGGGGCTGGGTTTGAACCTGCCACCTCCGGTATATGGGACCAGCGCCCCACTCCTTTGAGCCACAGGCACCTTACCCTTTTTTTTTTTTTTTTTTGAGACAGAGTCTCTGTCGCCCTGGATAGAGTGCCATGGTGTCTGCCGTGACGTCATAGCTCACAGCAACCTCAAACTTTTGGGGTCAAGCAATCCTCTTGCCTCAGCCTCCCAAGTAACTGGTACTATAGGTGCTCACCACCATGCCTGGCTAGTTTTTCTGTTTTTAGTAGAGATGGGGTCTTGCTCTTGCTGAGGCTGGTCTTGAACTCCTAAGTTCAAGCAACCCACCTGCCTTGGCCTTCCAGAGTACTAGGATTACAGGTGTGAGCCACTGTGCCCAGCAAGCCTGTACTGTTACACTATCCTAAACTGACTACAGATATCTTCATAATCTAATATAAGTAGCATCATAGGTTGATCTTTCTATTGACGTATATTACTGAAAATCCTGTATGATGTGTAACTGCATATGATTCTTAAAGTATGTTTATTTGGTTTTGTACTAAGAAGTATTAAGTAGCTTAGTCAGATGTCCTCCTTCATTTTTCTAAGGAGTATGTTATGTGCAAGTTCCCTCATACTTTTCAGCTGGATGCTGCACTTTTTTGATAGATTTAGTTGCCATGTGGAGTGCACTCTAGTGAATTAATTGGTTTCCCTGCAGAGTATGTGGGCCTCTGCTCACAAAAGTCTCTTAAACAACCCTGGCAAAAGTACAAACCATTATTAAACCAATAGCAATATACAATTTAGTCCTTGTGTACATATTTCCAAACAATTTCCATGTTTGCCTAAACCGAACCAAAGAAATTTCCAATTCCTTAGATTCTGTCAGCTTTACCATGTGAGGCTAAAATAGAACTTATTAAGTAGAACTTCCACACCGGTCTAATCATTCAGAGGTAGGAATTTATCGCATTTTTCAGTGGCTATTACCACAAAGGCTTTGTGTGGTATAATATTATTGGTTTGTTTTATGAAGTCGCATTCCCTTTTCCCTGAGGCACTGTATAAAATATCTTTTAGAAGTGTGTCTTATCTAGTGGATTTCCCTACACGGATTCATTGGCAACATCTGGTGTCTCTCCGTGCTCTGCCTTTTCTGATCCAGGGGTCCTCAAACTGCGGCCCATGGGCCACATGAGGCAGTGTGATTGTATTTGTTCCCATTTTGTTTTTTTACTTCAAAATAACATATGTGCAGTGTGCATAGGAATTTGTTCATAATTTTTTTTTTTAAACTATAGTCCAGCCCTCCAATGGTCTGAGGGACAGTGAACTGGCCCCCTGTTAAAAAAGTTTGAGAACCCCTGAAAGACCTTTAAATCCTAAACCCAAAAGCAGTATATTTTAGTTGTCAGCACAGTTGATACTAATTAACCCATAAATAAACTCTACCATTTGAAAGATTTTATCTTATATATTATCTTAATAATATATAAAAAAACAAATCAGTAAACAAAATTCGGATTTTTTAATAGTCTTTTTTGAATTAGTTGCTATAGCTCACCTATACTGTATATATTCTGCAATATAGGAGTTACATAATACATTTGTTGGCGATAAATAATATGCTATATAATTCTAAATATTCAAATAATTTATTAGGATTTTTTAAAATTAAATCATAGCTGTGTACAACAGTGCAATCACAGGGTACAATGTGCTTATTTATTAGGGTGTTATTAAAATGATATTTTATAAGTATATTTCAAGCCAACCTAAGGGTAAAGAAAACCTCTTTAAGGTAATATTGAAAATAATTATGGAATATAGTATTTCTGTTTACTTGTTCTTCTTTGTTCTTTATTTTTGCAGGGCTATGTTTGAAGTAAACATGAAAGAAAGAGATGATGGAAGTGTTACCATTACAAACTTATCCTCCAAAGCAGTTAAAGCATTTCTTGATTATGCCTATACTGGAAAAACAAAAATAACAGATGATAATGTGGAAATGTTCTTCCAGTTGTCATCATTTCTTCAAGTTTCCTTCCTATCCAAAGCTTGCAGTGACTTTTTAATAAAAAGTATTAATCTTGTCAATTGTTTACAGTTATTATCTCTATCAGACAGCTATGGGTCTACCAGTTTGTTTGATCATGCATTATACTTTGTACAACATCACTTTTCTTTATTATTTAAATCCAGTGATTTCTTAGAGGTGAATTTTGGAGTTCTACAAAAATGTCTAGAATCAGATGAATTAAATGTTCCCGAAGAAGAAATAGTACTGAAAGTTGTCCTTAGTTGGATTAAACATAACGTAGAATCAAGGCAAAATTATCTGCCTCACTTGATTAAAAAAGTCAGATTGCATCAGTTATCTGAGGAGACGCTCCAGGACTGTCTGTTCAATGAAGAACGTTTACTTAAGAGCACAAACTGTTTCGATCTAATCATGGAGGCACTTACGTGTGTACAAGGCTCTGGTGGACTCTTCCCTGATGCTCGACCTTCCACAACTGAAAAATATATATTCATTCACAAAACTGAGGAAAATGGAGAAAATCAATACACATTTTGCTATAATATTAAAACTGACTCGTGGAAAATACTGCCGCAATCACACCTAGTTGATCTGCCAGGATCTAGTCTTTCTAGTTATGGAGAGAAAATATTCTTGACAGGTGGTTGCAAAGGGAAGTGCTGTAGAACAGTCCGGCTCCACATTGCTGAGTCATACCATGATGCCACTGATCAGACCTGGTGCTACTGTCCAGTCAAAAATGATTTTTTCTTGGTATCAACTATGAAAACACCAAGAACCATGCATACATCAGTTATGGCTCTCAACAGATTATTTGTCATAGGTGGGAAGACCAAAGGATCTCGGAACATTAAAAGTCTCTTAGATGTTGAATCTTACGACCCTCTTTCCAAAGAATGGGCATCTGTCAGCCCGTTGCCCAGAGGCATATACTATCCAGAAGCAAGTACTTGCCAAAATGTAATTTATGTCCTTGGATCAGAGGTGGAGATTACAGATGCCTTTAACCCATCGCTTGATTGCTTTTTTAAGTATAATGCTACTACTGATCAGTGGTCTGAACTAGTAGCAGAGTTTGGGCAGTTTTTTCATGCAACGCTAATTAAAGCTGTCCCAGTAAACTGCACACTGTATATATGTGACCTTTCTACCTATAAGGTTTATAGTTTTTGTCCAGATACTTGCGTTTGGAAAGGTGAAGGATCTTTTGAATGTGCAGGCTTCAATGCAGGTGCAGTTGGGATTGAAGATAAAATTTATATATTAGGTGGTGATTATGCACCAGATGAAATCACAGATGAAGTACAGGTCTACCACAGCAGCAGGTCTGAATGGGAAGAAGTGTCACCAATGCCAAGAGCCTTAACTGAATTTTACTGCCAAGTGATTCAATTTAATAAATACAGAGACCCATGGTTTTCTAATCCTTTGTAAAGGTAATATGTTCTTGGACATTCTAAAACTATCCCAGTTATAGTAACCTACAGTATATTTGTTAACCATGATGATTAGTAAGAAGATATTTACATCTTAATAAAATGACATGTTCTTGCCATCAGACAACTGATACGTATGTACATATATAAATAAACATTTCCCTGAAACTTAAAGTTCAAAATACATTTTACCAAAAATTATATTGAATATAATCTAATGTTGGAGAATCCAGAATACTTGGTATTTTCATATGTAAATAAGTCATAGATTCTGACACTTTGATTTTTAAAGTACTTTATCCATGAAAGACTAGTAAAAATACAGTTCACAGATTTGTACTATTTGGACATGAGAAATCTCTTGAGGGAACAAAAATGAATTATTTACACACTCTATGAAGTAAAAGATAAACTAGAAAGAGGTGAGAATCCTGTCTTCTTACTGTAGGAGGAAGAGTGGTTGGATTTCTGTCATTTGTGATTAGGGGTTACCTTCTTTTACCCTTTTTTTGGGGGAGGTCAGAAACTTTTCTACATTGCAGCCTGTTTCCTCAGTCTTCTAAACAAAGCACTAAATATAGTTTAACTTTTTTTATGATTCATCTCTTCATTGTAAGTATAATGTACCGTGTTATAATGCCACCAGTAGTTACGTAAATGGCTTTAAAATTGCTGATTCTAATTAGTTTTCAGTGTCAGTTGGTTCCAATTTCTAGCAATATTAGCTCTTACTGTCTATGTTAACATTCCTTTTTTAAAATTTCAGATTTAATGTGGGGGTACAAACAGATTCCTAGTTTGCCTTCGTGAGGTGTGCAGGTGCGTCCTACACCAAGGCAGTGTGACGTCTGCCCATGTGGTGTATCCACAGGGGGAATTTACCCAACTCCGTCCCTCTTTCCCCCCCACTCCTGCTTGAATTTCATTGAGTTTTTCTCTCATGTGAGCATGTATTAATCTACTAGTTCCAATTTAGTACTGGGTACATGTGATTTTGTTTTTCCATTCTTGTGAGACTTCATTTAGGAGATGTATAAATTAACATTCTTGATTTAGTTGGTAGTTCTAAGTTACCCCCAGCCTGAGCTTATCTTGATGTGTCCCCCAGTGAGTGAAGCTCTTGGATTCCGGGATGGGAGCCCTGAAATGCTTTTCATGTATCATTACCAGGTTTAAATCAGAACCGTATCAATGCTCTGTAATGATGCTGCTGACTGTAAAGCACCATGTCGGCTTACTACTTAGGGAAGTTATTCTCAGTGGATTACTTTCTAAATTCAAAAAAAAAAAAAAAAATGACAAAACTTTTAATATCGACAGTAATATTTGCAATGTGCATCTGTTAGAAATGTAATCCTTGACCCAAATGATGAAAGAGTATCGGTTATCATTGTTCTCAGATGATTTTGCCTTGCAAGAGTGGATGTTTCTTTAATCAGTATAAAAGATAAAGGCATTTAAGGTTTTAAGAACCCTGATTTACATCTCAGGCAATGTGCAGGCTAGATTTCTCTGGAACCAAAAGTAGTTTTTTACACTCAGTAGTAAATGTTAATCTGTTTTAAATGTACATACTCTTTACAAGTGTGCCCCTAAGTGGAAAGACACTTAATGAAGGTCCTTTTCTTTTACCATGAACATTTAGACAATCAAACATTTCAAACATATTTTTCAAATTAAACAGAATATTAAATTTTCATGCAGTTCCAAAATCAAGGACTATTTCTGATTAGCTGACAAATATATAAAAAACATTCTGTCAAATTGGTGGCCTTTCTATGTAAGCATACGAGTAGATGGTTCTGCCCTTTTCTCTGTATAGGAAAAAAGAAAGTACCATGGAGGCTTTTGTATATATATGGCTTTGACAACAAATTATTTAAGAAAGACCATGACACAGTGAGTGACCTATATGTTGATATACTAAACTGTTTAAGAATATATAAATAGAGTATGTTTAAAATAAATATTGTTTTAATCACTGATGCTAGGAATTGTTCATCTCTTCCAGAAAAGAGATCAGATATTTACATTACAATTCATAACAGTAGCAAAATTACAGTTATGAAGTAACAACGAAAATAATTTTAAGGTTGGGGGTCACCACAACATGAGGAACTGTACTAAAGGATCACGGCATTAGGAAGGTTGAGAACCACTGAACTAAAGTAAAATTGAATCCCTTCTGGAAACTGTTATTCTAGAAATGTCCTTGTTATCAAGGCCTAGTTAGCTCCCACTGCATTTGATTTATTATGTTTTCTAATGCAGAAGGTTTTCTGTCTTAGAGTCTACAGTTGCTGTGAGTTATTTTTTAATCATTCTCACTATTGCCATCCCTTTACATCTGTACCTTTGTGCTTTCCTCCAGTTATCACTGCAAGAAAAAATACTGTGTAATCAAGAAACTCTTCCTTTAGTTACTGTTCTTTTTCCTGTTCACCGGAGCAATCCGTGCTGGGCCATAACTGATCTCCTCTCTAATTTTGCATCTCTTTGTAAAGGTAACACTTTTACGAGTAAATAATTAAAAGTAGATCCCTTTGCCTTATTGAAAAATGATTCCTTGTCATCATATCCTCAAGGAACCCAACCACATGGGGTCAATGACAAAACTGATATGTCCTTTGCTCTTGCAAGTCACTGTGGCTTCCTGTCTAAGAGCTGTATATACTGCTGTGTGCTCACCCTCCATTCTGGGTGTCTGACGTGTAAATCTCAGTGACCCCTCAAGTCAATTCTCAGTACCTCCAGGAGGAGTTATTTTTCCTGTCTGTAAGTTTAGGTAAGAGAAAATAACAATTCTTTATGGCTTCTTCCTATACTGTTTGGTTTCTTGAGTCTGTTTTCCTTTCATTATATCCTTCAGCCATTGCTACAGGGAAAGAGACAAAATAATTGTACTCATTATCCAGATTGCTGTCACTGCTGCAGAATAATTCTATTAAACATTTCTAAAGCCATTCTCGTTTATCTTCCTCCACATTTGGATGATGCATGCAAAAAATATTTTAATATTGTAATGTCTTCTAAAATCGAAAGTAGGTATATGGCATTATTAAATATAGAAAGGATTAACATGAGATCTATTCAAGGTTAATGGGCATTTCTAGAGCAATCTTTAAACTTGAATTAGAATATGGAACACCTTTTGTTCATCTGTAGCCTTTGAAACTAAGTAGTAAGAGGAATATTTGCATAATCAAAATGAACTACATTCCCACAGTACTCACCTCTGGTATTAGGAGTAAAAGAGGTCTTTATCCCAGCAAAGCTCATTGCATTCTTCCCTTGAAGGGTTGATCGTTATTTGAGGGCAAGCAACCACATGCTGCAAGGAGAGTTCATTCTCTCCAGACACCAGGAAGAGGCCCTGGGTGTAGAGTCAGTGTGCACAGTTCAAGGTATCCCCTCTGAAAATTAGCATTGAGCAGAGAGGGGTGAATCTGTTTACATTTTGGGATTTGAAAGCAATAAATATCGTGATGATTAATTATGTAGTTGATATAATTGAATATATAATGTTATTTTTAAGGTCATCATTCTCAGTTTAATTGGATCCAGTGTTATGGAAACTCTTCTCTTCTTATATTAGAATCAAAAGTATGAGACTCAGAAATGTTACCCCGGGGGCAGCTCGAGGACAACCTAAAAACAAAAGCTCAAATTGATAGGGCAGCAGATTTCTGTTTAGTGTAAGAAACAACTTTACTTCACTTTATAACGTCATACCTGAAAAATGAGACTAGTTATCAAAGATGGTGGCATGTGGCAGATCATTCCAATAATTTCCTGCGCAGATCAAAGATTTTCACTTTCTATTTACACATCTCAATCTCAGTAGTTTCTGGTGTATGGCTAAATGCTTTCCCAACTTATTTAGCATGTTGAGGCCAACTGAGGAACTTTATTTCAATGGTTCTGCATATGTAAGGTACTTCAGTAGGGATTGGGTCTTACAACTACACCATTTTAAGAGCATTTTCATTGAAGGGAATTTTTTCTTTTTCTAAAATCACTCAGGAAAAGTCTATAAATGCTTATATTTACAGTGAGCTGCTAATTAGGATTTTTTCTTCTATTTACCATAGCTGCATGTTTGTTTTATAATAAATAGGCACTAAAAGACCAGTACTTTCTCCTGAATCATCATTATTTCTCTGTCAATGTATTTATATAGCCAAATATAGTGATCTTGGTTAAATATTGTATAATGTGAGTGAATATTTTTATATCTTAAACATCTAGATTGTTTATAAATTATATTTGATGACTGTGATGCTTAATCAAATATCAGAATTTAATCACAGAATGATACTATTAGACATTTATTAAAAGATAACTCTTCTAAAGAATAGACTCATTCAAATTTGAAAATAAACTTGGAATCTAATGCAACTTCCAACTTGGTGTAGAAGTTCCTCTAAATTCTAAAACATCCTTGACACATTTTTTTTTTTTTTTCAATTTTACATTTAGTACATTCAGGGGTAAAGAGTCACTATTTCCATTTTGGGGTAGTCCTATAGAAAGTTCTTCTTAACATTGAAAATAACTCTGTCTCCCTGTGGTAGCTGTCAGCCCCTGGCCCTGGGTTGCTATCTCTAGGAGCCAGTCATTTGAGTTTGAAACATTACCGTATCTTCCTCTCCTCCAAAACCAAGGCCTCGTTTTCCTTCTTGTTTAAACAGTCAGCGTTTCAACATCTGTGGTTGGGGTTACATGCCTTCTCCCTGTACACCATCTCAGAGAATCTCTCCTAGCACTATTGCTGTTTTGGACTGAGCCTGACCAGCATTGCAGAAACTGTTCCTCTTGAATATCTTGCCTCACTGTCCCTAGGTGGACCTGATACTTCAGACACCTCATTCCTGTACTTGACTCTGAAGCACATGTGAAGCCCATCTGGGCTAAGCCTTACTGCATCTCCCTCCTCCTACCCACCCTGAACAGCATATTTACAAACATAATTTCTGGGAGAGGTATTTTAAAGCTGAATTCTAATAAGTTGATCATTTGTCATTGAATATGGTTTTCAAAAATTTTAAAACACTTATAAAAAGACTAGAAAGTATTCAAAAAATAGAAACCAAAGTAGTCACATTCTTTTTGGTTAATAAGAGGAAAATTTGCTCACAAATCAATATAGACCAGACTTATTATAAAAACAATCCAAATTTGGAGATGCATCTGTGTTAGATTATGGTATTTTCATAAAACAAGGCTGGCCATAATTAAATAACTATATGGGTCAGGTAGCTTTGTTCATTTCGTTAACTTCAACACCATCCCCAACCATAAAGGTCTAACAAGCTTAACAAATTATGCTGTTGGTCTCAAGGGCAAAATGGTTTCTGAAATAGCTCAAGAGTACAGTCCTCTGTTAGTGAGTATCCAATCATAACATAAATATTTCTTTACACGTCTGACTTCCTCATTTAACTGGAAGATCTTAGGGTTAGGAATACATTGTCATCATTTCTGAGTCCAGCAACTGGCCCAGTACCTGTCATATAAAAATAAACTGATATTCTATTAAGCCAATATTTGAAGCAAAATACATTTATTATAGTTATATTGTTTCTAAATGACTTTGTTATATCTGTGCATTTTGCAATTTATTTTCATGTACAAAGGAATTATTAATGTTAAGATTTTTCAATTTAGAATAGTACTTTATTGTACTTTAGTTATTAATGTATGTGTTAACACTTTCTTTAAAATTTTACATCTTGCTTATGTTCAAAGTCTGAGGAAATAGAGATAGTTTATGCAACCTTGTTGGTTTTTGTTTTTTTTTTAGTATAGTATGTGGAAAGTTAATCAAAAGATTTTTTATTAGAGTGAAATTACTACTTACAGGGCATTGCCCACCTTTGGAGAGCATGCACAGGTGATTGTATAGTTGATTCTTGAAAGTGCAATTATCGATTCAAATCAATTTATCCATCTAATTTTTTAGTGCTTGGGGATTATTTGTTTTCGGTGAATTTTAATTATGATATTTAATTCTCTGTTTCCTTTAAAAGGAAATAATGGATAAAACAGTGACTTCACCTTTTATTAGAACACGTGCAGCCCCCATTTTTCCTATAAGAACATGATAGCTTCAGTGACCTGGTGAGGGGACAGTGCCCTCAGCAAAGGTACTTACATTGCATGAAATAAGTTACATTTCATGTAAGTTACAATGTAATTACTTACATTGCATGAAATAAGTTATGTAACTTATTTCATTTCTGTATTAGTGGAATGTGGAATTTTGCCATATGCTATGAGAAATCAGCAATTTCAGGTCCATATTAACCATGTTAACATGTAATAAAACATTGCAATTCTATAAAATATTTATTAAAATGTATCAGAAAAATATATACATATATGTGTGTGTTATCTGTATTTATTGTTATTAGCAATAAAGGAGGTGGAGGAAAGTGGAGGCCGCGGCTCTTATTTCCCCGCCTCTCCCTTCCTAGATGTCCTAGAGCTCCTGGGTGTCTCAGTGGGTCTCAGAAGTGCTGAGACGTGGTGGGGAAGGTGTGGGGATTGACAAAAGGGGCTTCTGTAGCTGAGATGTGTCCAGCAATATAGACTCCAAGGTGGACAACCTGGTCTGAAGTGAGCAGAGTAACAGCCAGACTTCAGGTGAGTCCCAGGTGAGGAGGGCCTGCCAGGCCCTGACTGAGCTGAGATGAGCAATGTCCCTGCGCCTCTGACGATGACAGCAGAAAGGAGCCAGATCTGTGGGTCCACCTCCAGGGGTGCCAGGCACACAAGGAGCAGTCAGCTGCCGGCTGCTGCCCTGCAAACCTCCCACCCAGGTGCTGACGGGGGTTCCAGCGAAGGCTGGGAGACTAGTGGTACCTGGAAAGGGCTTTATAAATGTTGGCACAGGACAGACGTTCTCTTTATTCCAGCCACTGTAATTTTTTCTTATTTCTGGACAGGGTCATTTTCTATCATGGTTTTCTTATGTGATGAGCTGTAATGTACTAAATAACCTTGGCTCCCAAGTCCTTCTTCCAGACTGTGCCCAGGTTGAAACAGAGTCCCTCTGTGGAAACCCAACTCTTAAAAAATGAAGTCTGTCCCCACCCCCGCATGACTGCGTAGGCCAATTGTCTAATTCAAATTTCTGAAGATCTCTGGAGTTCATCCTTAGTCCTTGATCCACACCATTGCTCCATTCTTCTGTGCAATTTTCCACATGCCTCTAACTGTGGTTTACTTTGCCTTCAAAGGTTGATTGAACCCATTCCCTTCTTTTTGCTCTCCCAAGACAGAGGCCTTTAATAGAGGACAGGTCGCTGCCAGGTGGTTAGAGTTGTTCCACTCAGCTCAGAGATCTCTGCTCTCTGGGCATCTCAACACTTCCCGGCCCTGAGCGAAACTTTCCCTGTGGCAGTTGCTTACTGATGCCACCTCAGTACCTGAGGAACTCCAGCTGCGGTCAGTCCCTGATCCCAAGTTACCAGTACTATGGGCAAAAAGCCTATATATCATTGTCCAAGTAACTGGATGACATTTTACTCACGGTTTCTGCATGTTCCTGCTGTTCTAGTTTCCTCTTTCTCACCCTCACGGCATGCCTTCCTTCGTGATCTCCGGCCTCTCCCCTGGGGACAGGAGCAGCGCCCACCTGCTGGTCAGCTGGTCCCTGCTTGTCTCCTGCTCTTCCTTTTTGGCCCAGCAGGAACCGTCCTCCTGTCACCGTGCCTTGTCCTTGATTGCACTCATGCCCACGAATCTTCACTGCCATTGTATACTTTTGTGGTGACCACACGTGTTTGGCTGTGCCTTCTTAAGTTTCTTCACAGAGCTGTCATGCCAATCTTTCAGAAAGTATTTTCTTCCTGATTGGTTCTTTCAATGAAGTCGCCACCAGTGGCTATTTGTTTCCTGAAAAGTCACATGAATTGTATGCTGCACTGTCAATGATGTTGAAGAAAACTGCCAGGCACTGAGTTCCTGTGTGACAGGAACACGTTCTCCTGCACTTGGCAAGTGCATCAGCACCCTCTCCAATAGGAGCATAAAAGTGGATTCCATCAGGCCTGTCACCTGTTGCCTTCACAAAGTCATGCAGTGTGGAAAATACTGTAACGGCCTTTCCTGTCTTTGGGACATAACTTACCAGTGTCACAGAGGGAGAGAAAGCAAACCTTACGGTAACAGGTGGAGCGTTTTTCATCCATGCTGGCCTGAGTTGCAGAGGCAAATCCCTTTTATCCCTGCAACAATACTGTGGTTATACACTTGTGAGGCAAGTCAAGCCAGGGCGCTGGAGGTGATCTTCCTGTCTGTGGTCCATGGTGACATTTCTCCCAGACTCATCCAAGTGACAGCTCTGAGCCAGCCTTTTTACAACCTCAGAGAAACTATTGTAATTTCATAGAAGGTTCTCTGACTTCCCTGCACAAGGCTCTGCTGTAAAATAGTAGTGTGAGAAGAATCCCACAAAAGATTCACTCCAAACCCGTACGCTCCAGGGTTAGTTTGTGTGTAAAATCTGGATAGACCACACCTGTGAAAAGACCCCAGTTCCTCAGTGACAGTGACAGACTCATGAGGATTGAAGTAAATTGAGAATTTATATATAACCATATTCCAAAGCTCTCCAACTGGAGCAGATTCGCGCTGCTGTCTGCAAGATTCACATGTTGCAGCACCATCAAAAGACATTTCCATAGGAGTCACATTCTTTGTTCCAGAAATGTAGCAAATTAAACTAGAAAATTCTGCTCACTGAAAATGTCTCAGATACTGTCTTTATTTTGCCAGTACACAGCACAATTTAGAAGAATTCCAATTAGTCCTAATATTTCTTCTTTCACAAAATTGCCAGAATTTTGGATGAATATGTTCTTATACAACTCTTCAATTAGATGTAGTTTTCATTTTGTAAAGTTGATAATTAATCCACAGTTTCATGATTAGTGAATAGTTGGAATCATCTATTAAAGTTTAAGGTTCTATTCCCAGCTGCACCCCTGGGTGGCTCCCCATATAACATTACCCGATTGAGGTCTCCTGGATCCTTCATCAGCTGTGAGTTTCATGTCCTTCCTGATGCCACAGCCACCTAAGCCACAGGTTCCTGTCCTTTCTGATAGTGCTGTTACCTGAGCCGCAGTTTCCTGTCCTTCCTGGGGGCACAGCCACCTGAGCCACAGGTTCCTGACCTTCCTGGGGGCACGGTCACCTGAGCCGCAGGTTCCTGTCCTTTCTGATAGTGCTGTTACCTGAGCCACAGGTTCCTGTCCTTCCTGGGGGCACTGTCACCTGGGCTGCAGGTTCCTGTCCTTCCTGGCGGTGCTGTCACCTGGGCTGCAGGTTCCTGTCCTTCCTGGTGGCACTGTCACCTGGGCTGCAGGTTCCTGTCCTTCCTGGGGGCACTGTCACCTGGGCTGCAGGTTCCTGTCCTTCCTGGGGGCACTGTCACCTGAGCCGCAGGTTCCTGCCCTTCCTGGGGGCGCTGTCACCTGAGCCGCAGGATCCTGCCCTTCCTGGTGGCGCTGTCACCTGAGCCGCAGGCTGCTCTATTATTACACACAGGTGTGGCTTCTCCCTGACTCTGGGTTCTGCATTACTTCTTCTCCACTGTCACTTCATTATTTTCTTCCTCTTTATTCATTTGCGCAGAAGAAATAATTTCATGTTCCACCTCAACAAACTCCTCTTGTTCACTATCTGAACTAAAAAAATGCCTTCATCATTCCCTTCAAAATCTGACATTTAACAGTTCCTCCTCTGTCTTACCAACAAAGTGTTCCTTCACCATATTTCTGTATGTATTGTGAGAAAAACACAGATCATTGCTTGACATAAATGGATTTACAGGATTATAAGATATTCTATATTTTCAATCATTCATACCTTGACCTTCACCAAACGTAAATACACTGCTTACTAACTTCACTATGAAAAACATTTATAAAAAATATAGAATGCTGGATTTTCCTGGAAAAGAGGTCACAACTTGTTACTGCCGACAAGTGTCAAGAACTGCTGAGCCAAGAGTGCTGACAAGAAAAATGTCAGGGACAAATGGAGGGTGGGGTGGGGGTCGTGGGGAGGTGGTGGAGGTGGTGGAGTTCATAAAGGTCTAACAACAAAATCCATAAATGGTGAAACCATAACTCGCTGCATAAACAAGTGTACAACTACAAAACCATGGCGAGGTCAATCCCTGACCCCCCCAACCCCACCCCCACCCACCCTGGCATTTGACTATGACATCCTTAAAGTAATTAAAGATGGCATTTGAAGTTCTTTCCCTAAATTCTGAATCTGCCTGAATTAGTTTCTTTCCTCCCACTGTAGTAGAAAAAGAGACAGAAGCCCCTCAGTGACACATTTCAACCACTGTTCAATCTCTCTAAAGACAAAAAGTCTTTAGAGAAGCACTTTGTCCTCAATCCAACCACTAAGTGTTATGTAATTTTAGGCTACAGGCCTTTAATATATTTATAATAAAGTTGCAAAATATGTTTTGTCCACGGATGTGTAGTCAACCTCTCCCAAGCCATCAGATGAGAGGAAAGGGGGTATGGACCTTCCTCATGTGTGGATTATTGGTGTGGACGGACATCTCAATTCGCTCAGCAAACTGGTGGTTGCTATATATGAGGGGTAATTTAAAACCACAGAGTCTGTTGTAGACATTCTTCCCTACTTGGCCGAACTGGCCAGCAGGCCCCTCCCTTACAGAGGACAGCAGCTTGAAAATGCTGACAAAACTCAATTGACAAATATTTATTCCTGACTTCCCTGTGACTTAGGCAGGTGCAAACCTCTACAGTATCTGCTCACTGCAGACAACTCACTGGGTCACAGCCCTGCAAGGCTAGCAGCGACTGGGTGTGACAGACCTGCAAGGTGGGAAAGGAGGCATCAACCTTCCCAGACTGATCTATTTGCTGGTTGGCTCCTCCTGACTCCACACAGCACTGGACCAAGCCATATTAGAATAGTCACAGACCCCTGTGATCCAGCTCCCAGAGACTTCTTAAACTCTCCCACCCGAGACAGGTGCTGACTGAGACAATTGATTTGCACCTTTTGAACTGAGGGAATCACCTGAGGACTATTCAGGTGGTGCCCTGGGTGTGTGGTTGTAGGAAGGTTTGATTTTCCTTTTCCAATTGTTGCCTGTGGTGGGAAGGGTGACTTAGTTGCTGGTATTTCTCCACAGCTGAGACTTCAACCCAGAGTAACTGTTTCACTAGGGTCAAACAGAAACTAGCTGAAAATAAGACAGAACCACTTAGCCCCACCACACAAGACAGGGCCCCAGTTTCTCAGGCCATAGCACTGTAAAGGTCCTTGACAAAGCTCCAGGGGAAAAAATCAAAAGGAGTAAAACAATCATGGGGCAGATTCAGTGGAAAAACTCTGATATCATGAATAACCAGAATAGATCAACCCCCCCCTCCCCCAGGGAAAGATATGGCAGATGTAATTGAACATCCCATTCACAAAAAACTGGTTGAAATGTCAGAAATTGAATTCAGAATTTGGATGGCAAATTAGATTAACAAAATGGAATTAGAATTTGCAGCCCTCAAAGATCTGAAAAATACAGTAGAATCCCTCAGTAACAGAGTGGAGCAAGCAGAAGAAAGGATCTCTGACATTGAATACAAAGCCTTTGAATGCTCCCAAACTCTCAAAAAGGAAGAGAAATGGAGAGCAAAAATGGATCATTCACTCAGAGAGATCTGAGACAATTCAAAGAAGGCTAATATCCACCTCATTGGAATCCCTGAAACTGATGAAGTGGCCTTGCTAGGCACAGAGGCCCTTCTCTATAAAATTATGAAGAGAACTTTCCAGACATGCCTAGAGATTCTGAAATTCAGATAGCAGACAGCTTCAGAACCCCAGCACGACTCAACCCCAATGAGACATTCCCCAGGCATATCATAATTAACTTCACTAAAGTTTATATAAAGGAGAAGCTTCTCAAAGCAGCCAGATGTAAGAAAGCCATTACCTACAAAGGGAAGAATATTAGAATGACGGAAGATCTGTTTGTTGAAACTTTTCAAGAAGAAGAAGGTGGTCATCAACTTTTAATCTCCTAAAGCAAAATAACTTTCAACCCCGGATCCTGTATCCAGCTAAACTGAGTTTCATTTATTTTGGAGAAATTAAATACTTTAATGATGTTCATATGTTGAAGAAATTTGCCATAACCAAACCAGCTCTTCAGGATATCCTCAGACCTATCCTCCATAATTACCAAACCAATCCTCACTCAGAAACTTTTGATCAAACTCCAACTTCCACATAGGCAAAAGGATTAAAAATGTCCACTGGACATTTGAAAAACTCGATACCCAAAATTTTACCAGACTTATCAATATTCTCCATTAAGGTGAACAGCTTAAACTGTCCTCTAAAGAGGCATAGGTTAGCTGACTGGATTCAAAAACTCAGGCCAGATATTTGTTGCATACAAGAATCACATCTTAACATAAAAGACAAATATAGACTGAGGGTGAAAGGATGGTCATCCATATTTCAGGCAAATGGTAATCAGAAAAAAGCAGGTGTTGCAATTTTATTTGCAGATACAATAGGCTTTAAACCAACAAAGGTAAGGAAGGATAAGAATGGTCACTTCATATTTGTTAAGTGTAATACTCAATATGATAAGATTTCAATTATTAATATCTAGGCATCCAACCAGAATGTGCCTCAATTTATAAGAGAAACTCTAACAGACATGAGCCACTTGATTTCCTCCAGCTTCATAATAGTTGGAATTTCAACTCTTCTTTGGCAGTGTTGGATTGATCCTTTAATAAGAAGCTGAGTAAAGAAATTTTAGATTTAAACCTAACCATCCAACATTTGGATTTAGCAGACATCTACAGAACAATTCATCCCAAGAAAAGTGAATACACATACTTCTCATCAGCTCATGGAACTTACTCCTAAATCAATCACATCTTATGTTACAAGTCTAACCTCAGTAAATTTAAAGGAATAGAAATTACTCCTTGCATCTTCTCGGACCACCATGGAATAAAACTTGAGCTGAGTAACAACAGGAATCTGCATACTCATACAAAAACATGGAAATTAAATAATCTTATACTGAACAATAGCTGGGTCAGAGATGAGATCAAGAACGAAAATGCCAAATTTTTGTAACAAAATGACAATAAAGACATGAATTATCAGAACCTTTAGGATATCACAAAGGCAGTCCTAACAGGGAAATTTATAGCACTGCAAGCCTTCCTCAAGAGAACAGAAAGAGAGGAAGTTAACAACTTAATGGGATATCTTAAGCAACTGGAAAAGGGAAAACATTCCAGCCCCAAACCCAGTAGAAGAAAAGAAATAGCCAAAATTAGAGTAGAATTAAATGAAATCAAAAACAAAAGAATCATACAACAGATTAATAAATCAAAAAGTTTGTTTTTTGAAAAGGTTTTTAAAATAGATAAACCTTTAGCCAACCTAGCAGGAAAAATAGAGTAAAATCTGTAATCTCATCAACCAGAAATGACAGACGAAATAACAACAGACTCTTCAGAAATTCAAAAAATCCTTAATAAATATTACAAGAAACTTTATTCTCAGAAATATGAAAATCTGAAGGAAATTGACCAATACTTGGAAGCACGTCACCTTCCAAGACTTAGCCAGAATCAAGTGGAAATGTTAAATAGGCTCATATCTAGTTCGGAAATAGCATTGACTATACAAAACTTCCCTAAAAAGAAAAGCCCGGGACCAGGTGGTTTCACGTCAGAATTCTACCAAACCTTTAAAGAGGAATTAGTACCTATATTACTCAACCTGTTTCAAAAGGTAGAAAAAGAAGGAAGACTACTCAACATGTTCTATGAAACAAACATTAACCTGTTCCCCAAACCAGAAAAAGACCCAACAAGAAAAGAAAATTATAGACCAATATCACTAATGAATATAGATGCAAAAATACTAAACAAGATCCTAACAAATAGAATCCAGCAACACATCAAACAAATTATACATTATGACAAAGTTGGTTTTATCCCAGGGTCTCAAGGCTGGTTCAATATTTGTAAATCTATAAGTATAATTCAGCACAGAAACAAATTAAAAAACTAAGACCATATGATTCTCTCAATCGATGCAGAAAAAGCTTTTGATAATATCCAGCATTCCTTTATGATCAGAACACTTAAGAAAATTGGTATAAAAGGGACATTTCTTTTTTTTTCTGATTTCTTTTCTTTTTTTTTTTAATTTATTTTTTATTATAGATAAAAATATGCACCATAGATGTGGCCCAACCCTAAACCCTCCCTCCACCCAAACCTCCCCCCTCCCTTCCCCTTCCTTGGTCCTTTCCTCATAGTTTTGTGGTATAGTTGGGTTATAGCCTTCATGTGAAAGCTATAGTTTAGCTTCATAGGAGGGCTGAGTACATTGGATACTTTTTCTTCCATTCCTGGGATACTTCGCTAAGGAGAGTATGTTCCAGCTCCATCCATGTAAACATGAAAGAGGTAAAGTCTCCATCTTTCTTTAAGGCTGCATAGTATTCCATGGTATACATGTACCACAATTTGCTAGTCCATTCGTGGGTCGATGGGCACTTGGG
>CAUYPK010099911.1:0-15034 GCA_963574355.1 Loris lydekkerianus | reverse complement strand
TACAAAGAGAACTATGAAACTTTAAGAAAAGAAATAGCTGAAGATGTTAACAAATGGAAAAACATACCATGCTCATGGCTGGGAAGAATCAACATTGTTAAAATGTCCATACTGCCCAAAGCAATATATAATTTTAATGCAATCCCTATTAAAGCTCAATTATCATATTTTAAAGATCTTGAAAAAATAATACTTTTATATGGAATCAGAAAAAAACCTCGAATAGCCAAGACATTACTCAGCAATAAAAACAAAGCAGGAGGAATCACGCTACCAGACCTGAGACTGTACTATAAATCAATAGTGATCAAAACAGCATGGTACTGGCACAAAAAAAGGGAAGTGGATGTCTGGAACAGAATAGAGAACCAAGAGATGAACCCAGCTACTTACTGTTGTTTGATCTTTAAGCCAATTAAAAACATTCAGTGGGGGGAAATGATTCCCTATTTAAGAAATGGTGCTGGGTGAACTGGCTGGCGACCTGTAGAAGACTGAAACTGGACCCACACCTTTCACCATTAACTAAGACAGACTCTCACTGGATAAAAGATTTAAACTTAGGATATGAAACTATAAAAATGGCCGGGTGTGGTGGCTTACGCCTGTAGTCCCAGCGCTGTGGGAGGCCGAGGTGGGTGGATTGCCTGAGCTCAGAAGTTCAAGACCAGTATAACCAGCAGTGAGCCAGAGTAAGACCCTGTCTCTACTAACATCAAAACCAGCCGAGCATCGCCAGAGGAAGAAGAAAATGAACAACAAAAAAGAGTACTTCAAACAAAGAAGAAATGTACAAGCAAGTTGAAATTAAAAAAAAAAAAAAAAAAAAAAAATTAAAAAAAAAAAGCAAAATGTACTAGCAGCCTAAATGCCTGTCAGGGAAATAGTAAATAATGGCTCAGTCATATGGTGGAATACCATGTAGACATTTGAAATGAAAATGACTTAAGTTTTTAACAACCTGATAAGCAAAAAAGACTCAAAGATTTACCAATATAATCCACAGAAGCACAAAAGTGGAAGAGATTAGAAACAACCTATGAAGATGTTAATGCTGGTAGTGGATGTATCATGCTTTCTTTTTTTTTTTTTTTCCTTCTAGATCATGTTTTACTAAAACTTTTTCAATAAGCATGCAAAATTTAACAGGGAACTGGACCCACAGTAGGTTGTTTAGTGCTTGCTCAAGGGACTAAGTCCTCTCTCCAGACATCGCCTCAAACACCTCATCCCCCTCCCCAACTTCTCAGCCCTTGTACAAGCTGCCATCACCTGGTCACATGACTAGACCCCAGTCCTTGGGCTCACAAGGATGCTGACAGGAGTTTGTCATCTTTCACTGCAGGGCAGTTGTCATTGTTGCTTAGCTGGCCGGGGCAGGGTTCGAACCCGCCAGCCTCAGAGTATGTGGCTGATGCCGTAACCACTGTACTATGGGTGCCGAGACCCTACACCACTTTCAACAGGTAAAACATGCCAATCTTAAGACAAATGCAGCTCTCTAAGAAACCAGTACCCTCCAGTGACCACAGGGGTATTCAGGGCCGCTGGTAATCAGAGTAAGTGACTGAATCAGCAAGGCTTCTGGATGCCAAAGTGTGGCACATTTCATACATGCCAAGTGACTACTAGCACTGAGCTAGGAAATGCTTTGAGGCTTTGGGAAAATGCACGTAGTTTCTTTGCCTCCAGAGAATTTTCAGAGAAAGACAAATTCACTCCACTCAAAGGTCACACCAGGTCCACAACGTTCCTTCAACCCTCCTATTCACTTCCTGATCTCTCTGTGGGGTGAAGAATTACAATGAGTGACACTCAGGAACACCCTTGACCATGAGATGAATGCATCAAATGCAGGAAAATTTCCTAGGTGCTCTGGTTAAATTCTGTTTTATTAGGACCCTCGCCTCTAAAAAATGCTAGAATGGAATAGGAGCTAGCAGACTTGCAGCACGTCACGGTCAAGGCCAATCCTTGAGTACTTCTTTATTCTCTCTGGGCTCAGTTTCTTCATCTGCACATTGGGAATGCGCTGCCTGCCCCTCTCAGGCCTTCCCTCACGTCTGCAATCTGACCAGCTTGGTGGGGGCGAGGGGTACGTGCTGCACCACAACTCCTTCCTGGGGGTGGAAGGGCCTGAGACATGTGGCACTACCACCTGCCCCCTGGCCTCCACAAGCCTGTCCAGGGCAGTCTGCCTGGGAAGATAGACACAGAGACCCTGGGGTCAAGGCAGGCTAGTTGGAGATTCAGTGTCCTGGAGGGTCTGAGGCTGCCAGCCACTCAGGGGTCTGGAGATGGGGCATGTTCTGCCCGGCAGACCACTGGCCAGGAGGGAGGAGGTCAAGTGTGCAAATGCGAGGAGCTGGCTAGCCTTGGTCATTTACTCTTTCAGTACACAGAGAGCCCATTAAGGCCTGGGACCAAGTGAGAGAACAGAGACCTAACGGAGAGTGAACCCAGACTAAGCCCCTTATCTCCAGAAATGGCAGTTCAGGAGAACAGGACCCAAGGTCAGCAATGATATTCTTAACCTAGGTAAAATTACAGCCTTTCTACAGCAAAAACTATACTGTGCCACAAGAGCGTAAGATAAGGCACCAGATAAAAATGTGGGCAAGTCACACCACATCTCTCTCAGCACCCCTCCCCTCCTCTGTAAAATGGAAATAATAATGGCCTCATCACTTGGGTAGAGATTAATAAACTGATCCTAGGCAGGCACTTGGCACGTTGCCCAGCACATGGTAAATACTCAGCGACCCAATCTCTCGCTGGGCTGTGTCCCCACCCACCAAAGACAGAGAGAGAACCAGGAGCTCCAGTAGGTCCTCTGCAGAAACAGGAAAAAAGGCTTTAGGGTTTCAGCAGTAGCTGAGAGGGCAGGCGCCCTGGGGCCAGCAGGGAGGGCCGCAGCTAGAGGGCTCTGTGCTTGCACTGCAGGCCAGCAGCAGAGGGCATGGTGGCAAGAACGTCCAGCGGATGAGGAAACCCACAGCTGGAGCTAGAAGAGGACCTCAGGCAGGCATGGTAGCTCACACCTGTAATCCCAGCACTCTGAAAGGCCAAGGCAGGTGGATTGCTTGAGTCTCATGAATTTGAGACTAGCACGAGCAAAAGAGAGATCCTGTCTCAATTAAAAATAAAAAAACTGAGGCAAGAAGATTGCTTGAGCCCAAGAGTTGGAGGTTGCTGTGAGCTATGAAGGTTGTTGTGAGCTATGACACCACAGCACTCTACCCAGGGCAACAGCTTGAAACCCTGTCTCAATTAAAAAAAAAAAGATGGCCTCAGAGAGCACTCCTGCTGGGCTGTTTGGAGCAGTTTCTAAAGCCTTGTGAAAACAGCATTCCGGCAGAGACTTTCTAGGAAGTCACAAACAAGTCACAAGTCTGGGGGGTAGTTTCAGATACCAGTAGAGCCTAAGGGAGAGCTGACCCATGTATCCTGACAGAGAGACCCTGAGGGAGGAGCCAGCCCAGGGTCAGGCACAAAGGGCCCCAGAGATTGTCATTTAGGAACCAGCTCAATCCAAGTCTGACAACCAGTACCCAAGGAGGCAGCTGGGCTCAGTTTTCCTTGTACGTGACTACCCTCTTTAGAAAGGGGAATAGATTTACTGTTTCCTTTTGTACCCCAAATTCCATTTGCAACTATTATTTGTTTTAGAGAAGCTAGCACACATCAGATGTTTTATGTATCAGACAAGGACAACCACCTGAGAGCTCCTCCATGTGTCCACATGGCTTCTCGCATTCATGCAAACTGGGGACTACAGGCTACAAGTGGGTTCTGTGCCTCCCGGCACACCTGAGAATATCATGATGCAGCCCACACTGTGGGTTCATAAACAGCAGGGTCACAACTCTGGTTCTCACAAGTGGGACAAACTGGTTCAAACCAGTGATCCCTACAGAGACGCTACTGACCATGCTATAGCAGAACCTCTCCATAAGTGACCAACCAAGGGACTGTAACAAGCTGGTCAACAGATGGAGGTGGTCGACATAAGGAATCAGACCTCCTGTACTGATCTGAACATGGGGTGCATGTCCGGTCTACGAAAATTAGGTCAACTTAAGAGGTGGTCAGTGTAGGGAGATGGTCAACGATGGAGACTCTACTGTATTTATTTATTTATCTCTACCTGACATGTAATTATTGGGGCAAAGCAGCCAGCTTCTGGCTTTAAAAACAGCTTACTCAACTCACTCACTAGGCACACCCAGGAGGAACTCCTGCTTGGGACACAGCAGGTTCCCCCACTCAGTTAGACCCAGTGCTCCTAGAATTAGAGGTACTATCAATTATCACTAACAGAAGTGCCCCAGTTTGGGGAAGGTGATAAAAATAATCTAGACTATCTTGAGTGACGAGTGGAACAGGAACAAGCGGGGTAGGGCAGCTGGGGGTGTGGTCTGTGGCCAGCCAGGCAGCAGTAACACTAGGTGCTTGGAGGAAGTGCCCATCAATAAAGCCCACTCCCTGGGGGTGGGGTCCACAAATCTGTCTTAAATCCTCCAGGTGACTGCTAGGCACTCCAGTGGGAGTAGCTATCTCTAGCCTGCAATCTTAGAACAATCCCTGACGCTTCACACAATGATTTCCAGTTAAGTCCTAAAATTTTACAAAAAACTGGACCTCCTTCTTTTCAATAAACAGGAAAGCAGCACTGCAACAGAAAGCCATGGGTGTGGCTCATGTTCAGCGATGCTAGAACTGAATGCATCGTGGGCCAGGATGGAATAATGGGACAGAGAGCAGCACCCTTCTCCACGATCTGTCCCTGTCTCCCTCCTCACCCTCGCATGCTTCCGACCTGACCCTTCCCAGCTAGGGGAGGGACCCTTTTTACAACCATACTGGTAACCATTAAAGGAGATCACTCTGGGGGGCTTTTTGCAAAGAAGGTTATGGAGGGAATCTTGACATCTACCCAGAGCTATCTCTGTTACTTGAAATTGGGGGTATGGGCTGTCCACTCCTGCTCAGACTCTAAGTGCAGCACAGGTTAGCAGAGAACCACTCAGCTGGACTGTAAGGCTGGCCCAGCCTCTCATCCCATGGACTCCCTCAAGCTCCTGGACTAATGACCTAGTCCCCAGATCAACAGACAAGCCGTCTAGGAACAGAACCCTATAGCTCCCTGGACACGCAGGTGTCCTGTGTCCTAAGTAAGCAGGAGTCCTTCTCTCTGTTGGCTGCCTCCCTTATCACGATGAGGCCTTCACCAAGTGCAGCCTGCCTGAGTCTGTCCTCCTGGGGATGTAGGGAGGCCACTATGACTTAAACACAGTGTAGCTGAGACAGAAAAAGGAAACACCCGCAAATTAAAAACTGCACTCAATTTTAGCTTTAAATGCACATCCCTCTCTCAGCTGTGTCCAAAATAGCACATCCTATTTTAGGGAGATCAAAGGCAGCGCCTAAACAGGCCATAAAATAGACCCAAAGTTTGGAGACCAGCACTGCACAACACAGAACGTGGGGACTGCATGCAGCATCCAACCCAACTCCAACCAGGAGCCACCACTAACATGGCTGCTTGAGTCCTCCTGATTCAAATTCTGTCCTCCAGTTCTGATCCCTACCTCCCACGCCTCTCAAGGCAGAACCCAGGCTGTGCACATCAAAGGGGCCCTCAGCCTCTGTTCCCTCATTCAACTGTGGTCTCCTGGGCAGCACCCACATTCCTCGAGAAAGTGGGTGCCAGGCTGTGAGAGGTGGGGGGGGGGGGGGGCAGAGTAGAGGTAGAAAGTCTGTGCTCATCAGACACCTGGACTCCGGGCTGAATGAGGACAGTCACTAACGCTGGGACTGAGGCAGTCCTGGTCTTTCTCCCTAACAAAGAGAGCAGAGTTTCCTCAAGACCAATGTTGGTGGCTCCTGGAGACACAGGGAAGAAGAGAGGTGATTGCCAGCCCATATGGTCCAAGACCCACCAAAACCGAGGCTTGGCTTATTCCTCTGTGTTTTTAGGCTATGGTCAGGGAACACTGCCACCACACCAGCTCAGGATAAAGAGCCAGAAGAACTGCTTGAGGTGGGCAGTTCAGGGAAGTAGCCAATGTGCCCAGCAGCAAGACTCGTGGACACAGACTCTGCGGCCCCATCGTCTGTGTACTTCACCAGGGGTGACACATTTAACCCTCTGCTCTCAGTTTTTCCCCTCTGAGAAATGGGTGTCACAGAATGATCTACCTCATGGGGTTGGTGCAAAAACTAGATGATTCAATCCCTATTAACATGCCTGGCACACAGAAATGCTACTATTATTACTGTCGCTCCTGCTAAGCCCATATGGTAAACCCAAGACCACAAGGGCACGTCTATCTATTGAGAAACAGGGGTGCAGAAGCACTCAGGCCAAGCCATTAGATCAAGGACAGAAAGGAAGCACGCTAAGAACAGGCAATATTTACAACAGGGAACAAGGCTTCAGTGAAAGTCAGTAATCTATTTAAAGTACAAACTTAACCTACTATCCTCACAGGCCAGGAGGAGAATGGGCCAGAGGGCGGTTGAGAATTTCTGGAGGACAGGAGACAGGAAGGGAGTCCGGCAATCTTGACCACTCCCAGGTGATGGTGCGTAAAGGAAAACCCCTTTAGTAACTATGAATTTAGATGAAGGTGGACCCTGCTGGAGCTGCTCTGGAGCAAGGAGAGGTTTCTAGGAAACCCCCACCCACCTCTTACCCAGACCCCAGACCCATGGAGCAAGGAGGTTTCCAGGAAATTCCCACCCACATCTTGCCCAGACTCCAGACCCAGAGCTGGGCCACAGCACCACAGCTGAGGACCTTTCAACTTTACAGCTGGGGACTGGACACCCAAAGGGGAGAGTGGTGGGAGAGGGCTCTTCACTAAGGCATATAGAGTCCAGCCCTGGGGAAGAAAGTCCTGCCCTAGGGAGCTCCTGGGCTCTAACCCTCTTAAGGGCCATTACTACTCAAATGTGGAATGATGTTTAGAGTGACTGGGATTTGGTTAATATATAATCCTAAAGTTTAGTGAAATTATCACTGGCTGTCCATCCTGGTACCACCTGACCCCAAAGCTGGGAGAAACCCTAGCACCCAATGAGCAAAATGAAAATTCTAGGAACAAGGGCAGCGCCTTGGCTCAGTGAGTAGGGTGCCAGCCCCATATACCGAGGGTGGTGAGTTTGAAACCAGCCCCGGCCAAACTGCAAAAAAATAGCCGAATGTTGTGGTGGGCTCCATTAGTCCCAGCTATTCAGGAGGCTGAAGCAAGAGACTTGCCTAAGCCCAAGAGCTGGAAGTTGCTGTGAGCTGTGATGCCACAGCACTCTACCAAGGGCAACAAAGTGAGACTCTGTCTCTAAAAAAAAAAAAAAAAAAATTCTAGGAACAATCGAAACCTAAATTTTTTTAAAAAAGGATTTCTATAATATGAATCTTCATTATCCTATCCACCCATTCTAATAAAATGCTTCATAAAGTTTTGAGATAAGAAAAATTTCATGTGGTAAATCTGACTCATTTTATTAAGGAGAAAAACGTAGGCAAAATCTCATTGCAAATCAGACTTTTTACCACAAAGCTATTTGGAGCTGAATTTTAGTAAGATTCTGCCATTAAATTTGTATTACCTGTGGGTGGATTAAACATTTGTGGATTAGCCTCGGTAAACAAATGAGAAGATAGTGCATTTGTGGGAAAGAATTTTAAAATAACTGCATTCCACGCTGTTATTTGGAATTACTGGTGACCAAGGGAGACACACAGGGGTCCCTGCAGGTCCTCCTGTCTTCCCCACCATGGGCAGTGCTGCTCTCCTCTCCCCGCCACCCCACCCTCCGCCCAGGGAGCAGGGAGCAGGCTATAGGGTGGCCCTGCTCACATAGCCCAGGCTGCCACAGGCCACCAGCAGGCTATGGCAACCATATGGGGCATGCCTAAAGTATAAAAGCAAAGTACCTGTAAAAGTTCAAAGTGCTGCTAAATTTTACATGAACTGTTTATTCTGTACCACATTCCGACTCCTTTTCTGCTACGCACAATTTTGCTTTCATCCAAGGCCTATGCTGCCTTTCCAGCTCTTCTTGTCACCCCAGTTGGTCAAGAGCTGATGTCCCATGGTACTTGAAACATGACTCATGGGGTTTTAGAGGGCTCTCTTAATTTGTAAATTTGACGGGCTAACCCCCTGCCTGAAATCCATTCTATGGCACTCTCAGCACAAACAAGACGCGGTACCAAGTCCCACCCAGGATGGGTCTTCCTGCCCATCTACCTCTCTCAAGCTTCCTAAGTGCCACACCCACAGGCTGCTGCTTAAAGTCTCCCAAATGTGCACTCTCTGTGCTCTTGCTCAGGCTGTCGCCTCCACCTAGAATACCCTTTCTGTTCCTGTTTGCTCGATAAGTCCTACTCATGCTTCATGACCAATTCAAATAGCGGTTCCTCTCTGTGAAGCTTCCCCACTTCTAGGCAGAAATAAATAGAAACAAATACCCTCTGCTCACTGTGACATAGCCCTCTCTACGGCTGGGAGGTGAACTAGCAGATAAGTGGAGAGGTGAGTTTTCTCTACATATCCTTTTGTAATATTTGAATACTACAGGTCAGTTATATCCTGATGGTGTATAACTATGCAAGGTATATAATACCCTCTAACAAAAGTTATAAAAACATCATATAGTAAGTCATCATATCTTCCCCAATCATATGCATTAACTCTCCAACATGTTTTCTTTCAACTGCCTTGTAAAGTAGAAAGTCAACATAATTTTAAGACCCAGATTGGCTTTTTAATGCTGTGCAACCTTAGGCGGGCATTTAATTAAAGTTTCACCTGCTTCTGAGAAACAAGTGAACTCTGCCCTCCACTGTTCCCAGGGGCAGCTGGAATGGACAGGAAGGTAGACATCAGACACTGCAGAATGGGAGACAGGGCACCTCGAGGACCTGGGACAGACGACACAAGGATGGGTGGGTGAACACTACGAAAGCAGAAAGATCAGTGGGCCAGGAGCAAGGTGTTCTGGCCCAGGCTCACGAGGTGTCACAGGCATCGCCAAGGCTCAAAAGGTGGCACCAGCCCAGTAACCACCACGCAGCCCAGGTGAGGTTGCCCACTGAGGGGGTGGCACCTCCCAGAAGATCCTGAACACACCACTGGGTTTCAGATGGGACCCATCAAGGCCAGTGCCCAGAGCACACACAGGGAGGGAGGCAGTTGACAAGGTTATCACCCTCTCTACACTGCACCTAAGATGCCCACCCTTACTCCTTCCTGGGGCACTTTCTCTCTGCAGCAAGCAGAAGTGCAACTCAGGGCAGCAGAAAAGAGCTCCTCACAGAGGGACAAGGCCCCAGGCCTGGACTCCAGAACCAGCTCTGCCCAGCTAAGTTGTGAGACTCCAGGCAAGTCCTTTGCTCCATCTGGGGCTTGGTTCCCTGTTCTGAAACAAGAGTATTTCAGATTCCAATTCTCACTTCCCCCTCTCTGCAGATGCTTTATGGTGAGGATACATGGATTTCAAGGCCTACCACAAACATCAGAAAGGCCTGCGCTGGGGTTTGGGGAGGTGCCACAGAAGCGTCCACTGTCCAGAGGACAGGGTAACACACAAGTGGCTGCACAAGACAGAAAGAGCTGAAGAAGGGAAAGAGAGCTGCACAACTGGACAGGCTCCTTGGACACATAACACAGAGCTCAGCTCTCCACATTGGGTCAGCTCTTCTCCAGTGGACTGTCCATCCCCCAAAAGAGTTTTACTCAGTTTCCATCCTCCCAACAGAACATAGAGGCTCCAGGGGCAGGGCCTGTCATGTAGAACAGATCGCATCTGCTGGAGGGTTTGAGTCTGTGTGCACTGCCACCTGCGTGCTTATACCACTGACCCCTCCACTCTGGACACGCTTTGAGGGAATTGTTGGGAGCAGTACTAGCCTCAAGCCCAGCTATGTACCTTGTGCCCTCCTCACCCCACAACAGACCCCACACAGGGCTCAAGCCACCACCTCCAAAGCCATGCCCTCCTATACCCCCATGTCCCCAGCCATATGGACACTGCATGCTGCTCTAGGAGGGCCAGAAACAGGCCTGGCCTCAGGACAGAATGAGAAAGGAATCATATGGAAGATCGAAAAGAGGCTGTGTTGGACAGGAACTACTCTAGTCAAAACTCTTGGCTCCCACACTGCTTTTAGAGGACAAAGAGAGGGACAAGGGCAAGTGGTCCTCCAGTGCAATCCCAGCAACACCACAGTCAATGGACCTCCTGAAAGACTTTCAAAGTCATCCAAGACTGTTCCTCTTTAAAAATCAGCCCACGACCTGGCCTTGACACAGTGGCAGTTTGCCTGGCATGTGGGAGAATCCAGATCTATAATTTTGAACTCCATGGTACTGTGACTTTAGCCCTGCTGGGGGTCCTCGGGAAAAATTTACTAACAGGGTCAATAACATGTTGGGAGGCTTCGATGTTTGTGGGATATTATATTAAATAAAGAAATAGAAGCTTATAGACGGCTGAACTAAGCGCTTCAAATCTGCACAAACACTGAGGCTGAGCCTCTCAGAAGCAGCACAGCAAGGCCTTATGTTCAAAAGCAGGCTTGCTTTCATCCACATAAGACTTTAAAATTCTCAGATGGCCTAACAGCAATGTTCTACATGTGATGAAATACCATAGAAACCTTAAGTGTAAGTTAAAAAAAAAAACAACACAAAAAACACTCCCACCTGTTATATATTTTAATTCTACATTTTCTTTTGATGGCTTAGCAAGACTGCCAAGTTTAAAGGGAAAAAAAATTTTTTTTCAAAACTCAAATAATTTTATAACCCCACAGGGTCATTCATCCTTTTCTCCTAGGTAGAATGACTGTAAATTAACCACACGGTGTTTCTCATAGGGCACAGGTCAGGATGTCATTCGCATTAGCCACCCATAGTGGAACCACAGACATACAACTATATGCACACATGCATACATCTCACATGCACTACACAGACCCACACTTGCACACTCACACACAATATAGACACAGACACACAGAGGAGGTGCCTCTCACACCCACAGCTAACACTGCTTCAGTGTGACCTCAATCAAAAGGTTGGGCGAAACCATTCTGGTTTCTGAAGCTACAGATCAACAAGGTTGTAGCAAAAAATAAAACCTCCCTGAAACCTATTCAAATAAGGATGGTGAAGGATTCTTTAGAAATATTTTCCAGTCCTCCTGCAGCACGGCCCCAAACCAGACACCTACTCAGAGGCAGCACCAAGAAACTGACCACCCAACTTGCCACCACTTCTTCCTCTGGTCCTGGCATCATATTTCTTCTCCTTCCTGCTCCTTCAGTGCCTGGCTGAGAAGAGAAAAGGTCCTAGCACAGGCCAAAGCACAGGGGGCCACGCCTCCCAGTGGAAGAGAAGAGCGGGGCCACTCAGGGACACAGACTCATGCCACCTGTGCCAGCTGCTCCACACCCTCCACCCCCTTAGTGCTCAGAACCTGTGGCGGGTAGGCCTCAGGCCTGCTCCTCCATGCAGTGGGAGCTTGGAGCATTCAGGGCTCTGGTTAGGAGCTGCACTGCACTGGGTTAGCCTCTACAGGCCAGCCCACCCGTTTACACTGCCTGCTCCAGAAGTGACCTCCTTAAAATCCAGGGACTTCTCCCTGGTCTAGGGCTGGAGGGAAATATGCTCTGAGTGCCAAGTACTCTCAATGGCTCTCTGGAGCTCTGTGTCAAGGATTTAGAAAGATCCAACAATGTGGGTGTGTGTTCTTCTCCAGCCATGGGCCACTATGCTGAGAAGTGGCTATAACCAGGGAAAAGACCAACTAGGAAGAAAGGGGCCAGGGAGGTCATTTGCCATTGACTTTTTTTTTTTTTTAAGATAAAATCTCACTCTGTTACACAGGCTAGAGTGCTGTGGCATCAGCCTAACTCACAACCACCTCAAGCTCCTGGGCTCAAGCGATCCTCGTGCCTCAGCCTCCTGAGTAACTAGGACTACAGGTATATGCCACCATACCCAGGTAATTTTTTCTATTTTTAGTATTCAGGCTGGTCTCCTTAGCTCAAGCGATCCTCCCACCTCAGGCTCCCAAAGTACCAGGATTACAGGTATGAGACATCCCACCTGGAGCCCCCCTTTTTTTGAGATAGGGTCTCACCCTTTTGCCCTGGATAGAGTGCAGTGCTGTTATAGTTCACAGCAACCTCAAACACATAAGTTCAAGCAATCCTCTGGCCTCAGCCTCTGAGTAGCTGGGACTACAGGTGTGTGACACCATGCTTAGCTAATTTTTCTATTTTTTGTAGAGACAGGGGTCTTCCTATATTGTTCAGGCTTCTTTTTATTTTTTTGACTGCTCTTTCAACAAGTGAGTCAACCATTTGCACACCCTCCCAATGTATTATTTCTTGTGGGTACAAGCACAGCCTATCCTCAAGCCACTAGGCCTGCCTTGCTCATGTGAAGACAATAGGGGGGAAAGAGAGACTAAACAGAGACCAAGTTAACTGCACTGAGACTGCTGAACCATAAACAGACGGGGACAGTGAGGCCTGTGTGGTACAGACACAAGGCATCTGCTGCAGTTTGGATGTTTGTCCCCTCTAAACTTCAGGTTGAAATCTGATGTCTGATATTGGAAGTGCCACCTAATGGAAGGTGTTTGGGTCGTGGGGGCAGATCTCTCATGGATAGATTAATGCTCTCCCCCAATGGCAAGGAATTCTCAGTCTATTAGTTTCCACAAGAGCTGGTTGTTAAAAAAAACCTGGTATCTCTCTTCTCTCTCTTGCTTCCACTCTCATCATGTGATCTCTGCAGACATTGGTTCCCCTTCACTGCCATGAGTGGAAGCCACCTGAAGGCCTCAGAAGATGCAGGTGCATAATCTTGAACCTTCCCACCATCAGAATCGTAAGCTATGTACAACTTTTCTCTTTAGATATTATCCAGCCTCAAGTAGATAGCAACACAGAACTAAGATACCATCCAAGATGGAAAGAAAGAGGTTCTTTTCCTGATACTTATAAGAGTTCAGAAGCTTAGTGTGGTTACTCAGTGACTGCCAAAAACTATACAAGTGTGAAACAAGCATTAAAAAAAAAAAAAAAAAAAGACACAGAGCCAGTTAACCTACAGGGGCAAATCCATCAGAGTGACTACAGACTTCTCTAATGAAACATTCCAAGCAAGAAGACAATGGTCATCTACATTTAATTTACTTAAACAGAACAATTTCCAGCCCAGAATTCTGTACCCTGTTAAGCTAAGATTTAAAATTGATGGAGAAATCAAATCATTTACGGATATACAAACATTTAGGAAATTCGCCACAACACTACCAGCTCTACAGGAAATACTTCAACCTGTTCTACACACTGACCATCACAATGAATCAGCAGCAAAGTTAGAACTCAGAAATTAAAGGACAAAACCTAACCACCAGGGGGGAGGAGACAAGATGGCGGACTGAAGCTAGCTTTCCACAGAGGCTCCCGTTCAGAAGGAGAGTTAAGGGATGGAAATTTAGTAAGTAACCTGGAGGATTCGAGCTGTACCAAGAGAAAAGGTTGAAGAACGCACATCAACACCACTGAGGTGAGCTGAGACCACAGGATGCAAACAAAAGGTACAAAATCCATCACCAAGTGGACGGGAGTCTCCCCTCCCCTACGAGTCTGGCTTAAGAGCTCCACAAACAAAAGGGCAGAAATTAAAACCCTTCCACTTCACTTCACGGGAGTGACCATCTAAAAACTGGACCTACCTCCCCTACTAGGGTGCCATGGTGCTCCCCTGCCAGGCATAAAACTGTATAAAACTTTAAATATCTTTCCTGGCAATCCAGCACTCCCCCCCACTCACACGGAGGTCTGGAGGTCTATCCCCAAGGAGTTTGGATCCCTGGGTGATTTATCAAGGGGAGGGGTGTGGACAGAGTCTGAGTTGCGACTGACCAGCTCTGACTCTGAGGCATGGGGATGAGGAACATGCAGCTGAGGGGAAGTCACGCCATGGTGGCACTTCCCTGCGACACTTCCCTGCGGCGGGGTGCACCAGCCCTCTTTGAGCAGCAATATGGCCAGGCATAAAACTTAGTGAGACTCTAGCTTCCCCGTTTGAAGCGCTGAGCTCCCCACGCTCCCTTCCCTCTCTCACTCAGGGGTCTGGGGTCCTGTCCCCCAGGAGTTCAGATCCTTGGTTGATTCCTCCAGGGGAGCGGGCAGTCCCTGAGCTGTGACTTGACAGTGCTGGCACTGAGGGATGCGAGTGAGGAAGGGGAGCCATGTCTCCACGGCACTTCTGTACAGCATGGTGCAGCAGCACTCCTTGGGCAGAAATATGACCTGGCATAAAACCGAGTGAGCGTTTCCAGCACTGAGCTCCCAGCACTCCCTCCCACTCCCACTGAGGGATCTGGGACCCTGCCCCCCAGAAGTCAGGATTGTTGGGTGACCTCTTGTGGGGTGCTTAGTGCCTGAACTAAACTGTCTCTGGGGCATGGAAGCGAGGAGACAACGGTCGGTTCGAAGGGAACCGCTTCAGAGCAGTGGTTCCCAGAGACAAGGAGCTGCGGCTGTCTTCTGGCAGAGGTGTGGCCAGGCACAAAACTGTGAGCTGCAGCTGTGGGCTCGGAGCACTCTCCTTCATCCCCACTCAGATCTGGAGGCCTATCCCCCAGGAGTCCGGATCTCTGGGTGATCTCTCGAGGGGTGTAGACAGAGCCTAAACTGCAGCTGGTCAGTGAAGGGTCAATAGCCGTTTTTAGGGGTTTTTTTGTTTGTTTGTTTGTTTGTTTGTTTGTTTTACAGCAAAACAGCTCACTTCTAGATATTCTGAAGCCACACCCCCTGTCTCCCTGGGCAACCAGAGGAGGCCACACGTGAGTAAAGGATTTGCCTGACACTGCTCACAAACTGGGAAAGCTTCCAGGTCAGGAAGAGAGGTATTAGAATACAAACCTCCAGCAGCAAAGACATTTGAACTCAGAACAGCCTGTCTTCTGCAGGTGATTTTAGCAGAAACAGAGACAGAAT
>CAUYPK010099909.1:0-30180 GCA_963574355.1 Loris lydekkerianus | reverse complement strand
GCTAAGTCATGGAAGAAGCCCAAGTGCCCATTGACCCACGAATGGACTAGCAAATTGTGGTACATGTATACCATGGAATACTATGCAGCCTTAAAGAAAGATGGAGACTTTACCTCTTTCATGTTTACATGGATGGAGCTGAAACATATCCTTCTTAGCAAAGTATCTCAGGAATGGAAGAAAAAGTATCCAATGTACTCAGCCCTACTATGAAGCTAAATTATAGCCTTCACATGAAGGGTATAACCCAACTGTACCACAAGACTATGGGGAAAGGGCCAAGGAAGGGGAAGGGAGGGGGGAGGTTAGGGTGGAGAGAGGGTAATGGTTGGGGCCACATCTATGGTGCATCTTAGAATGGGTATAGGTGATTGCCCTAATGTACACAGCTATGATTTAACAATAAAAAAAAATAATAATAAAAAAAAAATAAAAAGGCTAGGAAAGTGAGGAAAAAATACTTAATTTATGTCCAGGTACAAACCAATGGTATGTTTTAATTATTAATACAATCCTTTGTTGCTAAAAGGTGATTTTAAAAATTTATTTATTTTAGGGTAGATAATTTATTTTCTTTTTTTTTAATTTGTGATCTTTTTTATTTTTATATACATGACAAGATTTTACAACAAGAACAGTCAGTTAAAAAATCCAAACTTACATTCATGAGGAATGTTAAAAATAATTCAACCAAAAAACCCACTTCTTCCTGTGATCCACAATCCCCAGATTTTACAGTATAAGGGAGAAGGTGACTGTGGGAGCATTCAGAACAAGTCTATCCCAAAAGAAATGCCTAAAATTTCACATTCCTTCTTCACACAGGATCCAAATGATTAGGGTATAATTTGATTTTCTATTAACATGTGAACAAAAAGAAATATGGAAGAAAAGGTTATCCAAACCAGAAAAAGATCTAGAACTTGCTCCTATTTATTTCAGAGATATTATAGTAGAACTTCTGTGAGGTGGCTGTCCAAAGGCTGTAACAAACTGGTTAGCAACTCTGGGAGGTCAAGGCAGGTAAACGACTGAGCTAAGGAGTTCAAGACCAGCCTGAGCAAGCGCACTTCCCTTTGGCTTAAGGGAGATTTGGACTGAGTAGTTAGGGGGGCAATATATACAGTGGAACTTGGCACAACATGTGTGAAAACTTGAAACAAGTATTAGGAAAGGCAGAGTTGCACATTTTTATTTATTTATTTTTTTACTGAATATAACTGTGGCTTGCAAAACTGTTGTACCAAAAACTTTTCTAACTCCTAAGAAAAAAATATAGAAAACTGCATTTATAATAGGAGTATAATTCAAGTTATTGACCCTTTAGTCAACTAAATGGCCCCAATAATATGGTGTATTGAAAAGGACATGTACAGGGTGGCCACAAAGTTCATATGCAATTTAAAATATTTAAAAATAAAGTATTCTATGTAAGAGATCCAAGAAAACTGAAAAACAAAAGTATATGACCAGACAGGATCCTTACCTTTTCAAGTATAGCATTGCCTTGGTGGGGACTGATGTTGTGCTGGCTTATTTCTCGTTTGTATTTATACTCGTAAACTTGGTTGGTGATGTTAACCAGCAGCGTTGATGGACTGAAGGTCAGTTTTCCACAATCATAGACAGTTCCACTTTCAATATCAGTTGGTGCTGTTGCGTACCGTAAAATTAGTCCCATTATGAGACCTAAATAAAGAATAAATAATTGTACTGGAAGAAGGTAATCTAAAATATTCCTTACTCAGTGCTTTTAAATATATGATTTGAAAACTTTAGAAGTGGTGGAGAAAAGGCTGGGTCATTGCCTGGTTTAGAGAATTTTTCACTCTTCCATAAATACCAGTTGAATAGAATGTGTTGTTAAAATGTTTGTAGTGGGCACTGTTGGTTGAATACTCATCATATATTACCATATTTTTCTTCCCAAGGACTTCACATTTTTGAGAGAAGCAATACCTACTTCTCTTACTCATCAAGGTACTTCCAGGAAACCTTTGCCCTGAGAAGACACTCCTCAAATCAGTCTGGAGACAGAATTCCCCCTAGAAACGTTTCTGGTCTACAGGTCAGCACAAATCTAACTTAGCCCCTTCAGACAAAAAGGAGACGCTTATAGTTTATGATGGGGGGGGGGGGTGTTCTTGTTCTCTCCCTCAGGACATAAGCAGTATAATATACTTCTGTTTTTCTGCTGGCAGGTATCTTGCGGCCATGAGGGAATTTAGTCCAAGACATAGTCAATATACTGAGGACGGTACAACCAAGATATAGACAGACCTGGTTTCTGAATGACATTGCTGAGCTACTTGACCAACCAACCTTCTGTAGAACGACCCTACTTCTAGACTTCTTGTTGTATGATCCAATATATTCTCTAATTTTTCAAACAATTTTGAGTCAAGTTTCTGTTTATCTATACCCAAATGAAATCTAATAATGCATCATTCCTTTTCATGGAGAGTTGAACCCTAAGTGTCAATCCTTGACTTTATAAACTCTGTTAGAATACTCATGGGTGATATGGTAACCATAAACTCTTTTAACACGGATCTACTAACAAACATCAAAGGAATTTCAAAGGTCTAAACACCTTTAGTTTAAAATGGGGATTGATATGTATGTTTTGGAATAAATTAATCCACATTCGCTCTTTAAAACATTAAACTGTAAAAGTTTTAACTCCCTTTCGTGAACCCAGTCATCTGATAATGTGCTGTTTATTTAATGAAACATTTATTGGGTACATATTTTGTGCCAGACATTTATATATTTAGAGTAAACATACAGTCCCAGTCCTACAGGATCTTGTTTGTATAAGTGAAGATTCATAAGAGAACAATTATAATAGAGTGTGGCACATGCTATGATGGGTGGTGAGCACTCTGTTTCAGGGGTACAGAGGGGAGACGATCCATGCTAGGTACGAGGCTCTCACTATTCTGACAAAGACTTACTTTCCCTGCTTGGGAAGTGTCAGTGAACATTTCATGCTTATTTCCTGTTATTTCACTGAAAACGTTTCCTGGCTATCTTATTACATCTAGTCACCTCACCGATGGAATATAAGCAGAAGTGCTGTGTGTCACTTCTGGGCCACAGCACTGAACAAGTAGGAGAGATTTTGTACTTCTCTTTTCCCAGCTGAATGGGGAGGAAGTGAAGTGCCTAAAGGGAGACAGAGCCACAGGGCTAAAAGAGCCTGGGTCCCTCCAACATTAGGTGGAGGAAAACCACCCACCAACCAGGAATACCTTCATCGGACTGTCACGTGAGTGAAAAATTGACTTCTGTTGTTTAAAGTGACTGGCATGTTGGTGTTACTAGGTTAGCAATCACTAATAAGAACCCAATTAATACAACATATAAATACAGAAAGAATTAGGAAATCTGGTGCATTTAGGGAATCACTGGTGGGGTAAGAAGAGAATAAATGGAGAGAGAAAGAGACAATTCTAGACTGTAGACCATAGGCAGAGATCAAGTCACAAAGAGGCTTCTCTGTCATGCTGAGAAGTTTTTATTTTTAATCCAGTGCTAATATAGAACTACTGAAAGATTTAAGGCAGGAGAGTGAGGCAGTGACATTTTGACAGAAGGACTATCATTTTGGCAACAATGTGGAGAACTAATCAGAGTGAGAGGTGAGAATGAAAATAGATTTCTTTCAAGAACATTTTATCTTACTTATTCCTGCTTCAGTGTTTGGCCTACCTCTTCAAAAAAGTTAGAAATACTGTATCCTAACCTCTGTGAGACAGAGGAGATAAGTGATGAATATGTAACCTTCACCGAGTGTTTGATCTGCCACAGAACGGTGGGCAACCGTCCGCGCGTTGTCAAATGACTACAGTAAAACTTATCAGGAAAAAGAAGGGAAGCTATATCATCTGCGCTCCAAGCGGTTTAGGGTGCTTGCATAAAGAACATCACTTTTTCAACACTCTTTGACTAAAAGGATTCATTTCCTAAAAGTTAGTCAGTGGGTAGCATGGACGCTGCTGCTCTTTCTGCTGGAGTGGAAGGTAAAGAAGGCAGAGTGTAAGACGTTATGTGCGTGGTGGCCAAATAGAAACAACCCAAGCTACTGTCAGCCAAGGTTCCCAAAGGGCGAGCCACTTCTATCTGAAAAATGCTTTCAGTGAAATAACAGGAAATAAGCATGAAATGTCCACGGATACTTCCCAAGCAGGGAAAGCAAGTCATAATAGTGAGAGCCTCATTCCTCCTGTGGTTAAATTTGCACAAAGCCTCCAAACTGAAACGGCCCTGCCTGACTCTCTGCACCAGCTCTGGTCCCTGCCTTCGAGAAGAAGTGAACTGAAGTAAATGAGGAAGCTGCTTGCAGCCAGAGGTGGTCCGACATAACAGCCATGAGAATACTTCTCTTGGGTAGATCTCCTACTGTGGGGAGTGTGCTTGGCCAGAGATCTTAGCTTCAGTGCTCTAGAACCCTTCACCACATTCACCCTGAGACCAAGCTTCCAAAGAGTTTCTCTCCGCTGAAGACTGGGCACAGCAGGGATATGGAGATGGGGACTTCTCTTCAGGGCAACCATGGCTCAAGTACACCCTCCCAGCCTTGCCAAACCTTTCTTTAGTTTCATCCCTAAACACCCTCTATCCTACAAAGTCCCGCCTTGAGTACCACCTGTGGGAACCTGTGCTCCATATTTTATGACTGGAGTCTGTGCTCCCTGACGTTTGCATTCTTACACCATTTAGTTTGAGCCACATACTAAGTACCGCAGCCTCAAGATGCCCTTCTCAGCCTTCCTTTCTTCACTCTTTCCTCCGGGGTTAGGACTGCATCAACACCTGACAGCTATCTCAGAATCTTGAGTTTCACTCTCCATTTTCTCTCAAAGGAGTTTCCCCCAAGACATCTTTTGTACAGCCAATCTTTTTGGCATGTGCTTCTTGGAGGCTCCAGATTAACACACTAGCCAACAGACTCTGGCTCTACTTTTCCCTAAGCCCTAAGGGTTGAGAGATATCTACATCTTGCAAGATTATAAGGACCAGTGGAAAGACCTCTGTGTCCCAGCACGCCTGGTTAACAAACCCATGCACCCACGTGTGCACCTCGGACTCAATGGCAGCAGCTGGAACTTCCAGATCTGTCAGAGGTCACTTACCCATAGAGCCTGATAATGCTTTTTATAGCCAAATATCTCCCCAGTATTTTAGCCACATGCTGACTCAGATGTGGAGCGTGGAATTAATGTGTACCAGAACAATATTATATGTGACTTGATGACAGATACAGTCCCACTGCTAATAGGAAGAAAATGCTAATGAGGGGGCTGTTTTTACATCCACAAGGAGATACAGGATAAAGAAAACTCACTTGTGCACAGGAGGAGGAAAGAGGAAACCAGCCGCCCTGGCTCTGGAACACAAAAGCAGCACTTTGCAATAAACCACAAAGCCAGGATCCTGCTTCCTGGTGGCGAGAAGGAGCCAGCCTGCTCCAGCAAGATGACACCCACCTGAACATGTCCACACAGCCTTGGTGCCAGATTGTGGTCCGTCCACCCCACGTGACACTTCTCTGAGGTCTGTCCCCTTGCCAGCTGGTGGCCTCACCTTCTCTGGGCAGAAACTCGAGTGTGGATGCACCTGGTGAATCTTCACGCCTGGGGATCTGGGCATTGTGGTGACAACAGTGTGGACCAGCTCTCTAGTGACCTGACCTCTCTCCAACAACACACAACCTGCCATGGAACTTGGATGATGGGCTTCCTCCCTGAAACACCCTCTATCCTACAAAGTCCCTCTCGGGCACCACCTGTGGGAACCTGTGCTCCGATGGAGTCTGTGCTCCCTGACGTTTATGTTCTTACCCCCTTTAGTTTGAGCCACATACTTTAGGGACCAGTTTTATAAAGACTTAGATTGTTCAGTGCTGCTTCACATACCTGGGTTTTATCTCCCCAACTAGGCGATGAGACCGTTTAGAGCAGAAACTCTGAGCTATTCCTCATTTTTTTCCCTATAGACAAGCAAAAACATTTAGGCAGAATTGTAGTTCAACTTTCTCTAATGTCACAAATGTCCCTGGAGTCAAAATGAAAAAGGATGCTTGAATTTTATGTAGTCAGTCAGTTACCAGCATTTTTAAGTGTCGCATATAAGAAGCCCCACACCTAAAGCTATGCTGTCCCTGTCTTTGCAGAGCTTTCAACACAGCTTTCACGGAGCCCATTCCTGACGTGCAGTGGACAGCTTGATGTTTGTGGGAGAGAGAAGAATGGAGTGAGGAAGGCCGGAAGAAATAGCCTCAGGAATCCTCAGACTAAGGAGCATTTAGAAATATGAGTCTTGTCTTTCTAGACTGGTTCTCACTTCATTAGCCACAATGAAAATAAGAGAAAACTCAACTTCCTCACTCTCTCTGTGTTCACACCACAAACATGTAGGGCATTGCTCTAGGACTCGTGGGAGTCATTAAAAAAAATGAATACAATATAGTCTTGACCCTAAAAAAAATGAAATATCTTAACCTACCAGCCCTTTTCCTTCTGCCCCATCCTATGATCCTAATTTTCAGGGAGAACAAGGTACAGTAAGTGTTTTCTAAGTCTCTTTATATATTGTCCACATTTCACAACCAATTCCCCTGGCATCCCATCTCTGGTCACTCTCCATGATGCTGAAGCATTTTCCTAGAGTGGATTTTCTTAGAGGAACATGGGTGGGAATTACTTTTTAAAAATCTTTAGTGAAACATTATAGACTGGTATTTAATATACCAAGTGTTCAAATCTCTTTGGCTGTCTTCAACACTACAATTGTGTAGAGACCCCATCACACACAGTGCACACTGCCTGGGACAACTGCAGCCAGATCCCTCCAGATTCTATTTCTGTAAGGACTGGGACTTCCTTGGAGTTACACAATGCAACCCGACCAACTATATACGTGTATTTAATCGCTCTGTCACAAAGGTATATATTTAAAGCTAGATGATATTAGAAGAATTTAGGAACCTAATGTAAATGTAGGAAAAGTCTTCTCCATGAAGACCGTAGAAGAACTGATTTTTACTTTTGTTCACTCTTAATGCATTGCGTGGTTACCAAGAATAATCTAGATTAACGAGGCAATGCCTCTTCCTAAAAAACAAGAAAATAAATCCTTAAGCTATATTTCAACCTGATGAGTGTATCAGACACTATTGATTGCTAACCCAGCAACTATCTCCCTTTTTACCCAGCAAAGCCCTGATTTGTTCAGCTATCTGCCCCTCCTGACCTAGCAGGTGTCAGGGAAGTTGCCCTCACTCTTTGCTCCAGGGATGTTTTCATTCCCTCGCTGACAATTGGTTCTGGAATGGTACGTCAGCTGATTCCTGACAACAAGAAGTGAAAGGAAGCCTGCTAGGGGGCTTCTTGGAAAATGCTGCTATTCTAACACCACAGAGATGGTCTCTCCTCTTTCTTGGGATACTAGTAGGCCTAGGAGACCAGGAACTACTGTACCCACCTCACTGCCAGCCTGATGGAGGAGACAGCGCTGAGAAGAGCACAGAGGGAAAGACAGAGCTGGGTCCTCGGTAACAACTGCAGGCTGCTGGATCAGCCAGCCTTGAAGACCACTCTTCACTGAACTTCCAGTTAGAGAAGACGATACACAGCCCTTTTGCTTAAGGATGTTTTGGTCAGGGTTTCTGTTACTTACAGCTGAATGCATGTTGTTATTCATCTCATATATGGACACATATAAAGGCCCCTTTTATTCATTTTGCAAATGAAAGTTCTAAGGATCCCTAAAGGAAAGACCAACTAACTCCATAGCCTCCCCCCACCCCCCACCAAAGTGTTAGGGAAAACTTCACAGAGAGGGCCCTTAAGGATGTATTGAGTTTACCAAGCAGAGAAGAGGCCTCAGGGCAGCCAAGGAGAGAGCTCAGGGGAAGAACGCTGGGCCTCAAGGAAGAGCTGAGTGCGCTTCTTTTCAGGAGGCAGATTTGCTCTGCTTTGGAACAGAGGAAATAGCATTTGGCAATAATTATTTGAAGGAAATAAAGAGAACTGAGGTGCGGTAAGACACGGAGAGGAAGTTAACATCAGATTCAGTTAGCTTTACATGAGGAACAATTTAGAGCATTTGAGCAGAGGAATTTCAAGAAAAAAGAAATAAAATAAAGCTCTAGAGCTATGTTTTTTACTGTAATTAGGGCTTTTTTTTTTTTTTTTTTTTGAGACAGAGTCTCACTTTGTCGCCCTTGGTAGAGTGCTGTAGCATCACAGCTCACAGCAACCTCCAGTGTTTGGGCTAAGGAAATTCTCTTGCCTCAGCCTCCCGAGCAGCTGGGACTACAGGTGCCCGCCACACACCCAGCTATTTTTTTGTTGCAGTTTGGCCAGAGCCGGGTTCCAACCTGCCACCCTTGGTATATGGGGTCGGTGCCCTACCCACTGAACCACAGGTGCCACACTATTAGGGCTTTTTAGAGGGGGAGACTCTTCAAGGCAGGAAATCTGTAGTGTTATTTCCATTCAGATTCAAAAATAATGAACTAAGGATTCAAATGTGGCGGGGAAAGGAGGAGGAAGTGGTATGACCAATAAGGCAGGGAAACCAACGCCTGAGCAGCGTTAACTGTCTGCAAGACAATAATCACCAGTATCAGACTTCAACTTGGATCTCCATAATGACCAACTTTGTATTTGATGTTTATCCATCTCCCTCCCGTCTTAGGAAGTCTTTGTGGGACTAATTTATGAATTTGAATTTTAAATGTGGAATGAATTTCCTTTTAGTTTTATCCTGAGATTACTCAGGGGAGGAACCAAAAGTAAAAATAGACTTCAGACTTTTTAGGACTTTTGTTCTTTCTCTGTCCTCCCACCAATCTTTTAAATTCAGAGAACTAAAAGAAAGTGTCAATGTTTCCAAAAGAAACACAATTTATTGTTTTGTGCTGGCTCGCTATCAACTTGCTTTGGTGAAGGAAAGTGTCCCAGAATGATTTCAGCAAATGTATGGGGCATCTGTTAATAAAGGTACCTCATTCTAGTTCACGAAGTGGTCCACAAAGCTGACCTTGGAATCCCTCGGCAAAGTATCTATCTTTTCACAGGACAGTCATGTGACAAATGCCAGAAAGTCCCGACCACCAGATTCCCCACCAGGGTGGGAAATCAACTGTTTACCACCTATCCTTGGTGCATAATGAACAGCACACAACACACACATCACCTGCACACACATCACACATGGATGTATACACATGCATAACAGTGGATGCACACACACAAACATACACACACATGCACACAACTCACACGCTTCACAGGGCTCTGAGATTTCTAACACAGTATTACAGATGTCCATTTTTAGAAACTATCAGCTACCAGCTTATACGTTGCAAACATCCTTCTTTGCAATCATCTTAGGAAGCTGACAGAAGAAATGTAGAAATAAAAATATCTAATTAAATACATATCAACTAAACTAATGGTTTCCTATTCATAATGTTTATGCAAAACATTCATTTGTTCTTTTCTCAAACCAGAGGTAGGGACATGAGAGAGTGTTATGGTCAGTGAAAGAGGGACTCTCTAGTAAAGAGAAATGGCTTCCCAACCTCCCTCTTCAGCATAGGAAGGTCAGGGGATGAGAAAAATATATACAGGAGAAAATAGAGGAGATGAAACTAGAACACTCATTTTCAATTTATTTGCCTAGCAAAGTAGTTCTAAATTTCAGGGCATCAGAACCACCTGAAAGGTTTGTTAAAACACAGCTTGCTGGGCCCCAGCCCTGGAGTTCTTCATTCATTGGGCTGGTGTTTCTAACAAGTACTTGGGTGAGGCTGAGGCTGCTGGTGCAGGAACCACACTCTGTGCAGCCCTCTCCTGCACACAACATTTCCTGCCAAAGTTAGGTGTTGTCACAGTCTTGGAATCCCCTCAAAATCGACACCATCTCAGGCTCACACACACAGGTTTAAGAGTGTGGAAAGCTGAGAAGCATAGTTGATATTTCTACCTACCAAACTTTAAATTTCTTTAAGTTTCTTCCAAAATTTAAATTCAGTGAAACTAACATATGATGGAAGCCTATTTTGCATGATTCACACGAATGTACACTCCCTCTTCAAACTGTTTGCAGCACCTGCCACACCCAGCATGACCATCACAGGCGCTTGAAACCATAACTCACAACACTGCTTCTCCAGAAGCTGGGGGACTGTTTCTAGGTGGGTCTCCTTCCTCTCCCGGGGATATCTCAACTCTGGCTCCTCAACACACAGATGCCCGTTCACAGCACTGTTCTCACCGTGTTTCCCAGGTGGGCTTTTGCTAAAAACAGCGTAACATTTCTGAAGCTCAAGAAAGAAAAGAAATTCAAATACCACTACCCTCAACAATGTTCCTCCCCGACATGAGAAAATTACATATCAAAAGCAGACTTTGAGGGAAGAACAACTGAAGTCAAAATTTGAGAGCATTAGTTTTCAAAGTACAGTAGAGCCTCCACAGTTGATGACCTCCCTATATTGACCACCCAATCTTCATAGACTGGACATGTATCACATGTCAGCATCAGTACAGTCATAGGCCTCGTTTCTTATGTTGACCGCCTCCATATTGAAAGGAGCAGCCTAGCAAAAATTGCAAAAATAACAGGAAAATACCTAATCCTGTAATTCCCTAGTAATAGTTAAAGATGAACCTTGTAAATGCTTTTGCTAACAGGCACCCTACCCTTTAGAAGTTCTACTTTGAACAACTTCTGAAAAGGATTAAGCAGAAAGGAAATACAAATTCTTCTCTTTCAAAATTGTTTTTAAGAACCTGTTTTTACAGAGTTCCTGAGTAAAGAGCAGGGAAAGAGCTTCAGGCTTCAGCCATATTTCCAGGACAGAGTTACAGCTCCTGTATTCATTCCATCTCCAGAGAAAGGCAGAGGAGCCAGCACTTGGCTTTGACATCTGGCCCAGCTTGTTATCTACTTGACCCCATGAAAGAGAAAGAGGATGCAACAGTTTTCTCTTTTCTCCTAAGAAGATTAAAATAAGTTTTATACTTTATACCCTAATGTTTGTCTGGAGAAATCTTTCTCAAGTCTACTGCACCAGCTCTACCCTAGCTCATACCCTAACACATATATTGACCAGTTTGTTATAGTCTCTTGGGTGATCAACTTATAGAAGCACAACTGTAGTGTTCTTGCCAATTATTCTGTACCTCCTTGGCCAAGTTGAAAATTTTCTGAGTTTCTGTTACATTAGTTGAACATTTTCTGAGTTTCTGTTACATTATATGCAAACTGAAGATGGCCTTGCCTGTTTAGCACGGATATTGTGAGGATTAGAAGTTTTGTATCTAGTTAGATACCTCAATCCCTACATTTCTTCTGCAAACTTCCTAAGGTGACATCATCTGACACAGGACTAAATGAATGACACAGGCGAAATAACTTGGGCTTTCTAGTTCTGAGTTTGAAGCACAACTCTGTTGGTTACCAACAAGTTACTTTATGTGTCTGAGGGTCAGTTTCTTCATCTGTAACATAAAGATGAGAATACCCACCCCCAACACAGACACAAACACATCCAGGTTCCTGGGGCCAGGTGGTCACGTGGGGCCAAACTGCCACAGTTTCAGTTCCAGCCCTGCCATTAGTAGCTATGTGACCTTGGGAAAATGACCAATGTTTGGGGTAACATTCCCTATTTAAAAATGGGTGTTGTAAGGATGAAATGACTTAATATATCTAAAATGCTTGTAACAGCATAGTTCATAAGTGGACTATGTAAATGCTATTTGCATGAACTATTTTTATTATATATCAACTTTTTTTGAGAAACAAATTCAAAAAATGTTAGTTCTCCATGTCCCCACTTTACTAACCACACAATGCTAATCCAATTTAGACTGTATATAAAATAGCTACAAAAATAATTTGAATTATGAATTTATTTTCTTGATGTGCACATTCACTAGCCTTTTGGACCCTAGAAGGGAATCCCTAGATGTTTTTGGTGAAGGCTGCTCTGTTTCTCTTATGGCATTTGGATGCACAGCAGAATATGTAGTTTTTTTATTTATTAATAATATATATGGAAGCTATTTTATTTATTAAAATCAACTTTTAAAAATCTGTAGAGAGCAATATGCCTTTGATTCTTCTGCTACTTCACCCTTACTCTGGCAATATGGAAAACTTTGCCCAGATCTCTGAAGTTCCTTAAAATCAAGTTTTGTTTTTTTCTTTATTAAATCATAGCTGTGTACATTAATGTGATCATGAGGCACCATACACTAGTTTCATAGACCGTTTAACACATTTTCATCACTCTGGTTAACATAGCCTTCCAGGCATTTTCTTAGTTATTGTGCTAAGACATTTACATTCCACATTTACTAAGTTTCACATATAAAGTTTTTTACACCAAAATGGAGAACAGGTTTAGTACTTTGGCCTGCGAATCCTGCAGATCCCGTCAATTAAAGCAGAACCCCTCTGGGTTTCATAAAAAGTCAATCCACAAATTGCTGACTACATCGTGAGCCCTCACTATCCTGATGGCATAAGTTGTTCTCTTCACCTTTCTGAGAAGAAAGTACCAGGGCATTCATTACAGAATTAGAGCAGGAGCAGGAAGAACTAAAAGTGGTGAAATAACATTAACTAAAATCTTGTCTGGGAAAAAGGACTAGGACTAGATCTCAATATAGACTGTCAGATTCTAGGAAGAAAGCTACTGGTTTGGGCTGGAATGGCTAAAAGATGCTCGATGGTTCAAATCAATCTTGGGTTGATGGTTCAAATCAATCTTGGGTGAATTTCGAAAGCTTTTGTAGCAGAGCGGGTGCTCAGTGGTATCTGTTCATTTCTTTCCCATTTTACAGATGAGGAAAGTAAGGCCAAAGGTTAAACCGCTTGTCCAAAATAATGAATCTAACTACCAAGAAAACAGTACATCGTCATTAAAAACCTCAGATCCCCAGCAGAGAAAGTCAATGTTTTCGTACACAAGCATGCCATCTTTATTAAGAGCCTCTGCAGTCCAGGCAGAGGGAAGGAGGTGAAATGAAGTAAGCTTCTCCTCTAGGAGGCAGGGCTGGCCTGGGCAGGGGACAGCTGGATCAGTAAGGTGGAGCCACACCACGTTCAACAATTCAACCTTTTCCCCAAGAAACTTCCCAGCAGTGCTACAATTAAATTAAGGAGATTTTTTTTTTCCCCCCAGGAAAGATCTTTCTAGAACTTTGGTGATCCATTATGTAACTATATTTTCTTTAAATCTTGAAAAACCTGCTGTTTAGTGAATTAAATTGGCCCTGTTGAATGGCTAAGTATACTCCTAAAAGATCAGAAAATAATGTGGTGTAGTTTAATGAATTCAATTGAAACTGTGTGGCTTGAAATTTCTTTTGTGCCCACTAAACAGTGAGCAAAATTTCTGTCTGAATTCAAAGACTGTCCCTTACATGAAAAGGCCATGAAATCAAAGGTAGACTTCTAAAAGGTTTAAATTGTTCTTTCCCCAAGTCTCAGATGCACGGCATTATAAATGTACTACAAAGTGAGGCAGCCCCCAGTGATATATAATGGAATTCTTAATGCTATTGGGGAGCAAGGAGCAAAGTTCTTTTATGAGCATTAAGCAGGGGTTACAAGGTACTCAGTGAGCAGTGCTAAGTGCACCAGCTGCTGTCAATCAATATTTTGACCATCAATAGTCATTTAAGCTTTCGGTACAATTTAAATGAATATCTCCATAGTTTGTATTTTAAACCAGTTATGGATTCTAATACCTCAACTTTGAAATGATAAGAGCCTTAGAATGTCATGAGAGACAATTATTCTATTACACATTCTTATAATGCTGCCACTGATTTTTCAAAGCATCCTATGACCCTTGTTACAAGGGAAAAGCTATTTTTCATATAATGGATTATTTTGTACTACTTGGAATATCATATTTATCTCCAATCAGCACAGAGGCAAACCAGACTCCACACATGACTCTTCATGGTCTCTACACCTCTTCATATATTTTAAGTTTAACAACTTAGAAATTGATCTAATAACAACTACAATAACTATGAAAGATCAGTTTAACACTCTGCTTGATCACTTTCCCCCTTATTTTACTCTTAAGAGCTCGTTTTCTAAGATTCTGATCCCTAGAATTTTTAAATTGGATTCCTAGGTATGCCAATAAAACGTATGACCTATTGAGCCTTCTGAAAGACACTTGATAAGTGTCAACAGAATACTGGTAGAAAAGCAGATGGTGGGCGGGGTTGAGACATTACAGGAAACTTGGTGCTTAAGAAAAATATTTAGGATCCTTGATGCAGGAGTCACTGACATATTTTACAAATGGTTGATGGCGAGCAAGGGCGGCACTCAGGGCAGTAGGGAACTGTTAGCCGAATGCATTGCTAAGCTTCAGGTGCAGGGTCATTAACTCTTAGATGTTTTGTTACAAGTGTATTTTTCCTGTAGGATGGAGATGACTAAGTTGTAGTCTACTCCAAAATGTTCATCTCTTTAAACTAAAGATGACATTTGAAATACAGTTTTGTTTCTTCTCTCCCTCACTAGTTACCACCAAGCCCCTAGCAGGACTCCTACAAAAACCGAGTTTAATTCTCTGATGAATAAAGGCATTTGTACTACATATAATTTTGTGCTGAAATGTCACTGTCTTGGGCTTCCTGGAAAAAAAAAGAGTCTGACTAATCCTGAAAGTTTAAACAGAATGAAGATATATCTGGATCCCACAGACATATCCTCTCTCCAGAAGGTCACTGAAAGAATTCATTTAGTAAAGAGGTGGAGGTTGGATCCCAGTTCAGCAGCTAACTAATTGCATGATCTTCACCAATTAAAGTCTTCATTTCTTTGTCTGCAAAATGAGGATATTGGGTTTATAATCTTTAAGTCTCTTTCCCGACTTACGAATTCTAAGTTCATTTTTAGCTGTTGGACAATTAGTTCACTCGGCATCTCCCTTGTTTCCCTTGTTATTAAAAAGTGGTTATTAGAGTGTCTCTTCTTGTTCCTCTCTTCAGTTTCAGACTATTTTATTACATCACTAACAGAAAGTCCCTAATAGATATTCCAGATGTCATATTTAGGTCATCTCTGAAGAAGGAACATGAAAAGTCCCACCCATCTGAACGACTTCAGAGAATATCAGCGGGAGGTCTTTTAAGATCAACACAGGCCTTATTCAGACAGGCGGATGAATGAAAGCACGTGGACCCTGCCATGAGTAGCTATTCAGTCCGGAAAATCACTTCACTTCTCTGAAATTCATTTTCGTCCTCTGTAAACATGGAGCTCGAGAAGATAACCTTAAATATTTCCTTAAATTTCAACAATTATAATTTTATGCTAACAAAAAGGTAACAGCACTATAAGATTTTTTCATTGATTATTCTAGTAATGGAATAGTTATGCATATATGTTATATACCATCATTTCTATAACCCTTTTACATTGCACTGCTTCAGATCTTGCTTTCAATAACTTTCACATAAAGAAGCTCATGAAAAGGCAGAAAGCTTGCAGTACAATTTAATTCCACTCTTATAAACTTAACCCTGAACTATCTTCAGCATAGCAACTTGCAGAAATGCCATCTCAACAATAGTGAACAATGCACTAACATTTTATAATGTCAACGGCCATTTAAAAGTTTTTGAGGATTAAGGGTGATCAGGAATGTTTTATGTTCAAAAGTAAAGGTTGTTTTAAGAGCTGTGAATACAATGTACACCTGAATTTTAATCAAAACCTTAAAAGTTTGGCCAAACAATATTCTCATCATAGATAAACTAGAATCAGTAAATGAGTCCTAAGTTCAATCAAATTCAAGACTATGAAGAAATCTTTATCTCTAATTAAGGCGAGTCTGTGTTGTTTTGCTAAAGCATAGAGAGCCCTTAAGATGATGCTAAGAACAACCTCTATTCCAGCTTCTCAGATTATATCCCACGCTGCTGCTGGTTATTTATTAGTAAGTCAAGAGCAAGACCCGGGTCAGAGATGAGTATGTGTCTGGCCCCTCGGGCCTTCTGCACAGCTGATACCACCATGTCTTTTTTGTTTGTTTGTTTGGCTATTTCTGTCACCTAATTATAATGTTTCCCCCTTAAAGGACAGTAAGACCCTCAGAACAAAGAAACTTAACTCTGTGCTATGAATGGATCAGAGCCTCAGCCTCCTGAAAAGAAATTACACAGCTCAGCCTTAAACTTTCGCTTTATAGCTCAAGTGTCTCACAGTGGGATCCAGGTAAGGCACAGGATTTCTTATGTTCTTAAATCATGACTTCACCTTGTTAACATAAGAACATCACACAGTGAGCATATGAAATGTGCATTGATCTTGTTCCTGAACCTTAGGCATGTAAAAGGTCTTTAGGACTTCCAAAGGGAGAAAAGCCCAAATATAAAAGTATGTTCTTTGCAATGAATGATAGCAATGCCTTGCCTGGTTCTACTGTGTTCAAAATTCCCCTCCACTGTCAGGGTATAAGAAAAGTGGTGAAACAAACTATTTGATTGATAGGATCAGTTATAAATCTACCAGTGTTCCACATTGTATACCAAATCAGCACCTTGTACCCCATAAATATACACAGTTAAGATAAAATAAAATAAAATAAATCTACCAGTGTCTTGCTGGTACAGGCTGGGGTGTGGTGGTTCACATCTATAATCTTAGCCTTCTGGGAGGCTGAGGCAGGAAGATCACTTGAGCTTAGGAGTTTGAGACTACTAAAAAATAGAAAAATGACCAGGCATTGTGGCATCTGTAGACCCAGCTACTGGGGAGGCTGAGGGAGGATCACTTGAACCCAGAAGTTTGAGGTTGCTATGTGCTAGGCTGACTCCACAGCACTCTAGCCTGGGGCAACAGAGTAACACTGTCTCAAAAAAAAAAAAAAAAAAAAGATGAGAATACAGAGTTTTATTAAAGTTTCTGAAAAGGATGACATGCTAAATGGCACAGGAAGATCATGACTTTGGAATTAAAAAAAATATTTTTCTGCACCTGGAACTTCAAAAAATAAATAAATGAAAGAGACATAGCAAATACTGCTACTAATAATTATAAATTAGAACATCTGAAATCAGGCTAAGAAATGAAAAGTACTGTATAAAGAAACTCTTGTTTATTTACAACTATTATAAGAAGATAAAACATTATTTATATAATTAAAAAGGACTTAGACACAATTATTCCCATAGAAAGGGTGGAGTCTATTTCTGCAAGTTTTTTGTCTTCAAATTAGTTTGTGTAAGAGGATTTACTCTAGGCATTTTTAAGTGATGTGATTTCTAGAACTTTATAATGCTCATCGGTGCTGCCAGGGAAAGAAGGATGCTCTTTGTGACTGCAGAGCCATCACTTCCCAATATCATTACAAAAACAAACAGCTTGCCTGTGACTCCCCACAGGACAATGGATCTCCCCCCATCTGTCAACAGACTTGCATTATGTGGCGTGAGGACATGACTATGACATTTGCTCTTGTGACAAGGCAAATTTCGGCAGCTCTTCTGGAAAGAGATTAGCCTTCATTATGCTGCAGCACCTTTCATCGAGCTAATGACGTTTCAATCAGCATGTTTTCTCCAGTTTCGGTACTTTGCCATCTGAGCACAAGTCTCTAATTACACTCAAGCAACAAGTTTCACATCAGTCCCCCAGTTTATGCACTCACCATACACCATCGCTCCTCCAGTTTCATGCAAGAAGCGGAATCGATGATTTTTAAATAACCAGATTGTCAAAATGGTAAGGATGAGCAAGAAATTAAAGACAAGCAGTTCCACTGCTCCCTGATGTTGAAACTGATACTCATCCCTCACCGACGTGAGCCTGCGCCATCTCTCCATTCTCCGGTCTTCTTGGGATTCTTAGATAAAAACCAGAATAAGGGCTATTTTATCAAGATCTGCCTAAGACAGCCAGTTGCTGAGAATTTCAGAACACACACTGCCACTTTAGTGCTACTTCGCCAGCATTCTGCTCAGGCTTAGTATTCAGATGGCTTCTAGTTACAACTTCCTGTTTCTCTCTTAAAGCAGCCCCGTCTCTTTTCAAACCCCAGCGTGTGGTTTCATCACCTACTCTTAATGTCTTTAAATGATTCATTCCAAGAAAGTATCTTTCGTACCGGAAAAATCTCCATAAGATATGGAGGTGGGGTCTTAATTTTTTTCAAACAAGTCTTCTTAAGCTCCATAACTGGTGAGTTGTAGGTTAAAAACAAACAAAAAACTCGCCTCACTTCAGCAACATTTTCCAAGTACAAAAAGCCAGTTCCCAGCTGATAACCTCACCCATAGGAGAAGTCTTTCCTGGCCAACGAAAGCCTGCTAATATGGTGAGGATTGATAGCTCTGCTTTGACTTAAAATGATTTCATGTTTTTTTGTTTGTTTGTTTGTTTTTTCCTTTTTGGCTAAGTTGAGAAGTAAGAAAGAATTGAGCCTATGACTCTGTTTGGCTGTATATAATTGGTAGTCACCAGAGCAGCATTTAAACTCGGAATTGATTGCTTTTCTTTTAACAAAAAACAAGTGAAAGTAAAAGACAAAAATAAAATTGTATCCCCACATCTACAGCTGTGCTGTCTGGGTATGTTGAGTCAAAAAAGAAAATAAATTAAACACATATGTTTCAAGGAGGAAACCACACAGCTATCCTCAGCAATGGCACAAACAGGGGTTTCTCTCTCTGCAGAGCTCTGACCAGGCACACAGGACCCACAGAAATCGGCAGCAGATCACAACTTCTGTAGTCCTGTGGCTAAACACTGAGAAATGGTTCTGCCACCAGCAACAAAGTGTCCACAAAGACAGGGCTCTGACCACAAGTGTGATGGTTCTTCAGAGCATTCTCTTCTTAGCAGGTTGATTCTGCTGGAATTCATATTTTTATGCTTTTTGAAGTAGACAGCATGCCAGGAGCTCTAGTTCTTTTGTAACAAATGTCATGACCTGTTGGGCTTTCACATTTAATCCTCTAATGCAATTAATTACATCCTGGGGTTAAGTGAGGTTTTTCATTGCTCCACCATATTACTGTAAAGTAGGAATATCATCACCTAGTATCCACATTTGACAGAATTAGTATTCAACTTATACAGTGTTACCTCATTGAGTAGGTATAATGCAAATTCATCCTGAAAAGATCTTATCACTAAAAGCTAGAGGTAAAACATGTAATAGTGTTGAGAGCTAACTACCTCCTCAAAAAACAGTTTCACCAGCAAAGAAAGTCTGTCAACCACTTGATATAAAGCTCTGCTGTATCAGCTTCTTTGCCTCATGCAACTTTTGAAGTTGATTTCCTCCCTGAGTTTGACTTAGCAGAAGGTATTTATGTGTATTGTAAATGTTCTTCTAACTCATTACCCTTTTTGGCAGGCATATCTGTGATGACTAATATTCAAACTGTTTTGAAACCTGTCAGCTAATGCTTGCAAACATTTCATAGAACTTTGCTAGCAGGTTCTACCTTTATAATTTTGCAACCTTGCAGGTTTAGTCTTGAGTTGTGAAATTTGTAAGATAATACAAATTCAAATCTTGGAATTAACTTTCTCTCTCTCTCTCTCTCTTTTTTTCCTTTTCTTTCCTTTGGATCATCATTGAATTACTTTGGTTTCCTTTTATCTCAATTATTCTGAGTGCAATAAACTTTCCTTAGCTGTCTTATGACATTCATTTCACTCTCTTACCTAATAAAGAAAATTAATAATAGGGTTAAAGGCTCATGGGTTGTTTTAATTGGCTTATACGTTGTTTTTAAAGGTTTTGAATTTAATGTCAACACAGTAAAGCAGCGTATTTTACTTAAGAATTCATATATATGACTTCTTTAGAAAAAACTGGTAAGATTTGGCATGCTGGGCCCTCTTTTTCGCGTGGCCACAGTCTGTGAGGGCTGAGTGGTGCCTGCTCTGGGTACAGCTTGCTTGCTGTAAGTCCATTCATCCCACTTCACCAATTCATGGCCCTCATGTGGTCCTGGTTTATTGTATCAGGAATAGGATACATTCACTATTCCATTGTTCACTCTCAGTGGGGCTTAACATGGGGATGGAAAACTTCAAAGAAAAGGGGTCTCAGAAAACTCTAATTCTTCTATTCAGGAAAGTAATTCAATTCCTCCTATTTTGTCTTTTCTTCTCAGAATATCATTTTTATTCTACTGCACCAATAAAAGTAAGACAACATAATACATACAACATAGGGCATCTACTATGAACCAAAAAGTGTGCCGAGGAATTTGATTTAGTATAATTGAGTTATTCTGAAAACCCTTCTACAGTGAGGAAGTTAAGGCTTAGAGAGAAGCAGCAACATATCCAAAGTTGCACGGGCAGTAGGACTTAATTACATGTGGAGTTTAGTAGCCTTAAGACAGCATTTCACCTACAGGAATCAACTCAACCTAGCTTGTCAAGGACTTTCCTGGTTTTAGCACTGAGTGTTGTGTGTACCGGGAAACCCTTGAGTCACAGGTGACCCAGGACAGTTGGTCACTTATCAGCTGAGAATCCCCAAATTCCCACATCCTGTTCTGCTAACAATAACTATTCTTTATGAGATCCCTAAGGGAGATATTCAGATAAAGAAGAGTATCACTTAAAAATTAAGGTGCAGGGTGAGGGATATAACTATAAGAAGGACTATGCCTAATAAATACATATACTATAACCTAGTTGTTTGTACCCTCACATTAACCTGAAATTAAAAAAAAAAAAAAATTAAGGCACTGTTTTTATTACCTGGTGACCATAATTAGTGACAGGTTATCAGATGAAATTGGGATGAAACCCAAAACTTTAGGAAAAGGCCCAAGGAGGAACTTCTGATTATCCCTAAATCCTAATCTTAACTCCTGCTGGCCACTCAGCTGAAGGTTCTTGCTGCAAGATGCAACGTGCAGTTCACAGGCAGAAAGAGAAAGAACAGGATGGTCTGGCCTATTGCAGTGGGTATGTCCTGTCCCAGCTTGTCTGTCCAGCCGCAATGAAAGAAAGAATGAACTCCCAGGCCAGTGTAACTTTGTGTAGCAGAGCAGTCACACCCACGGTGAATGGAACCTAATCAGCATTGCAGAATGCAATCATCTGAGAGCTCCTTGTTCTTACAAGAGAACAGTAGAGATTGTGGGGTCAGAGGGTGGCCAATGCTTGCCTAGGGTGGAAAGAGAAACTGAGAGCTTTCCTTCCCTGCTCTCTGAGACCCTTGCCAATTTTAGTCCTCTTTCAGCTGTTAGGCATTTTTTTTTTTTTTTTTTTTTTTTTTTAGATAGTCTCACTCTATTGTCCCAGGCTAGAGTGACATGGCATCAATTCAGCTTACAACAACCTCAAACTCCTGGGGTCAAGTGATCCTCCTGTCTCAGCTTCCTGGGTAGTTAGGGTTGCAGGCACCCACCACAATGCCCCACTAATGTTTCATTTTCAGTAGAGACACGGTCTTGTTCTTGCTCACGCTGGTCTTCACTTCCTGAGCTCCAATAGTCCTCCTGTGCTGACCTCTCAGAGTGCCTGTGCCTGACCTCAACCTCAGTCATTAGGTTTAACAGAAAATGCTTAAGACAGTGCAAGCTTCGGGCTGGAAGAAAATCCCATTGCATCATTCAGGTAGCCTCTACCTTGGTATTTATCGCTCCCAGTGAGGTGCAAGCTTTATATTTTGCCCCTCTCCAGCCCTAAGTTTCTGAAATGGGCCAGGACAGGACTAAAATTAAATTTACTTGAAGGCTACACAATGCACTAATCCAGAAATTCACCACCCCCCTCCCACACACTATTTCCAAACTCTCCATAGGCCCCTCTTAGCTTAACCCCACCCCAAAAATTTATTCACCTTTTAGAATAAATTGCCCATAACTTGAGTAATATAAACCCCTTACATTAGTAAATTCCCATAGAGAAATAGGGCTTCAAAAATTTCACAGAGAAGATAAATTTCATGATAAACATGTAAGTTCCAGTGAAAATCATTGTCCAATACCTAGAATTGCTTTTTCAGCCTCTGCTATGTCTGGGTCTCTGGGATCCAGAGCCATCAACCCAGAACATGCCCCCGCCCTCCTGCCTCCCATTCCCTGTTCTTTCCATTGCTCTTTATTATGGTAGCAAGGTGAGATGAAGGTCACCGACAATTAGTAAAATGAGAGGATTTGTATCATTTTATTAAACAAGTCAAGGGCAGAAGTAATATGTGTCATGAATGGGGGTCCTTTCCCCCTAGCCCTCAGGCGTGTTCCAGCAACGCTGTTTTCCTCAGTGAGCTCCAAGCTCCATGGTGCTCATTCTCATTGCCCAGGAGTCGGTAAGAAGGTGGTAACTGGGGAGGAGGGCAGTCTCCTTCTACCTGAACTAGACGCCTCTTGGCTGGCCTTGCCCCAGCAAACACATACTGGGCACTGTTCAGGAGTTTTTTCCACTGAAGAGTCCCAGTGCTGGACAGAGATGGATTGAAGAAAATCTGACATTGTGCCTCTGATCTAGCCGCGTCATCCCGATGATGCCAGAGGCAGATAGCCTGATAGCTGAAGCTGGGAGCATGAGGTGAGCCCCCGATGAACACCCCTTCATTCCTACGCTTAGCCTCTTTTCTCCCTGTTTCTCGTAATCCCTCCTTCTTGTCCCGTTTTTGGAGGAATGCCTCTTTAATAGAAATAAGGTATCCAGTCATTGGTCCCCTCTGGTGTCTGGCACATCTTGAAGGGCCCATGATGAGAAAAATGTCACTCATTGATATCCCATTCTGTTCATTCTCTGCTGCTCCACGGAAGGAATACGGAATTGCAGGCTGGCCACAGTGGTAGCAACCTGCTGCCAACCCCGCATGAAGTTTTGGAAGAAAGGCAGAGAATGTCCTCTGAAGCCAAGGGCAGGGAGGAGAAGGTGGGGGATCTTCTCCTGCAGGCTGCAACTTGTTTTAACTCAAAATTTCTGAAATTAAAAACCTGAGAAAATTCATTCATTTAATATTCCATTAAGCGTCCACATGATAAATTCACATTTTTTGTAAGATATAATTGCTACCATATGTCTTACTAACAATTCTGATCTCATAAGCAAATAGAGATTTTGGTCTATCACTTTACTGTGTTATGCTGTACAAATTTTGTATAGATTAACAAAGAAAGGCTCCATACCCTTCACCTCTCCTTAACCTCTATGTTTTTCCCCAAAGAGAAAAAGGCACACAGGAGGAGAGAAGGCAGGGTTCCAGCAAACGGAAGCTGGACAATCTTGCAAATACTTTCTGAACTGAAATACGTCAATTTCCAGCAGATGTTGACAGATTTGCCTCTTAGTCACGACGAGGTAGCCTTTGTTAGAGGATGTCTCGATGTAGGTTCCCTCAAAAGCAGACCCTGAGACGTGAACTTGGGTGCAGACAGTTTGTTTAGGAGACAATCCCGGAATCACAAGTGAAGAAGTCTGCACAAAAGCTAGAAAATACCATTTTAAAAAATTAAAGGTTTAATTCTCATGGTGGGCTAATCTATTCTTCATTTTGTCAAATTATTATAGAGTCTGTACACTTTTAATAACTCAATTTATAGGTATGCTGAAAACATTCATAAAGTAGCACCTAAGATGAATTTCATTTACACTTACAGCAACTGAATTACATAGTAAATTCTGTGACAAATAATACGGTTCTCTTAAATAAGAAGGTAAATCATGTCCTACGGCTGCCAAAGATGAAACCTCATGTTACCTCTGGAGGAAAAAGTCCAATTTGCTTTGAAATGCCATTTTTTGATGGCTATTGCATATCTACAGGGTAAAGTTTAAATTAAAAATTTAATACTATACTGAGGCTCTTTGAAGACTGTGTAACTAGGTGTATGCACATGCAAACACATATACTACACTCCATCTTCCCACCCTTGGTTTTGGTAACAATGAATTTTAAGTCAACAACTGGTTATATTCATTTAAATCCAGATTATCAGGTTTTAAAGGATGATGTGATCTTGTTTCTGTAAAAATGTCCTTTATTTCTGTGGCAAAAACAAAACAAAGCACATTCACAAAGTAAGATGGAGCTTACAGGGGCAATCTTTTGGTTACATCATGTATATATTAAAAAAATATTCCTTTGGTGATGAGGCTAAGTATGGATAAAAATATAATGACACTTAACATTATTCAGTCAGAAGATCCAAGTATCTAAACTTATTTTCATTGCTAAACTCTAGGTGTGGGAAAGAATTGTTTCTCAAAATGTAATCAGGACCTATAAATCTCAACTAAAGATGTAACAAAAACCATTGTTATAACAGCTACTGAAAAGGCTCTGTCAGGCTCCCAGATTCCTCAACAAAATCACTAAAAAGACAGTAATTATAAAAGTTTGCTTAACCTTTGTCTCCTTTCTAAAGGGGTAATTCAAATAGTTTTTCATCAGAACATCTGGGCTTCAAAATTGAGGAACTATAAACAAAATAAAGCTTTTAAATGTTAAATTAATAGTTTTTTAAACCATCTTCCTAATTGTACTTTGAACTTATTTAAACCATGTCTATTAAGACATTGTAATCTTGAGAACCAGTGAATTTATTTTCTTGGTTTTTTTTTTTTTTTTTCAGTGTAACAAAGAGGAATTTTGTTTAGGAAGAACAAAGAGAAAGTTTAGAGCAGTTCCAAAGAGGGTTGGAAGAGAGAACATGAGAAAGACCAAAAGTGCTAAATTTGAAAAAGTAGAACCAATTGACTGTCAGCAACTTGAGAGTCAGATGGTACGGGATTCTACCAAAAGTCTACTCTTAAAATTAGGTTCATCTCTATATGAAAAACAGGATTGCTCTGTTAGAGATTCGGTAGCCAATACCTCATGGCTTCTGCCTTCTACCATCTTAACAAAAGGAGAATACACACAAAACAAATATCTGGAGGACAGAAGAGGGCACACCTATTCCTCATCAAAACACAAGGCCTTTGATGAACTATGTTTGAGAACATGGCTTCACCTCAAATCTGCTCCCTCTGAGACACGCCCGCTGCAGGAAAGCTTGATCTGCAAAGCAGAATCCACACCCACGCACTCAGCCTGTCTCCTGCAGAGACACCAGCAGGAAAGAGAAAGATTGCTAGACCTCTACCCTCCCTTCTATCTTCTGGGGACAGATTGTCAAAGAAAAAGAGAATGGGTTCAACCTTCTCTGCTCCTGAGCCTGGGAAACTCACTTCTAGTAAGGAGTGGCCCAATGTCCTGACTTCCCACTTGAAACCACCCTTACAGATTGATAATGGCATGTAAGGCAAGGACTGATGCAAAGGCCTAGCTAAAAAATAAGACACAGGCCAAGCTAAAAATCATGGTAGTAATTAGCCACTGTCACTCTGTTTGGTATTCTTAAGTCATGTAGTTGGTGGTCATAAAGATTCTTAGTTTTCTACGGAGATAACATCCCTTTTTTTGAAACCTAGAGGTAGTTTCTGAGATATCTTCCAGGCCTGCATTCCGGCAGACTGGCTGACTCTCCTAGACCTGCAGCCCATACCACGGAACTGACACAACTAGTCTCCAGATCCCTCTCCCAAGACCTGGTCCTGCATTCCAGTGGACTGACTGCCTCACCCGGGCTTGGTAGCCTGTACCAAGGGACTGATGGTTCTGCCCCAACTCAGCCAATTAGCAGACCCCGATGCCTAATCCTCCACCCACCAAACTTTCCTTAGAAACCTTGTCTCCCAAGCTCTCAGAGGGGCAGATTTGAGAAATTTCTCCCATCTCTTGCTTAAAGCTCTGCAGAACAAACTCTTTCTTTGCTGTAAACCCTGCTGTCTGGGCTTTGCCTTTCTCCTGAGCAGTGGACAATGAATCTGGTTCACTGACAAGAGATTCCTGTTCCAAGAGATCAGGAGTAGGGCTGAAGCTCCCCCATGGCCCTTCCCAGAAGGGAGAAGTGTAAGTAGAAGGTTCCTCTTCCATGGATCCCTGTGGAAATGCAGGTTCAGGAGTAGAAGGGCTCCCTGTTCATTGTCCTCAGGTATTTGTCCTTAGAACTCTTGAACTTATGACCTGTTTATGCCAGAGGTTGAAATTTTTGAATTGTTTGCATGACTTTTTGACAAGCTCCTAGCACTCATGCAGCGGTGATGACTAACCCTGTGTACCCTGTGATGACCCTCAGGAAGCAGGCATGTAAAATTCAGACCATGGCGATGGCCTTGAGCAGTAGGATATAAATAACTTCCATGTCATTACCATTCCAATAATGGAACGTGAGGCATACACGTGCTGACCGCCAAGCCTGTGGTGGGCTAGGTGCAGGGCTGACCTGCTCCAGAGAGGAAACCTGCACTGTGTCTGAGCAGGCTGGCTCCTGCGTTCACGCGGATGCCTCTTCATATCCTCCCAGGACTAGAGTGTCGTGTGGGCTAACTGTTGCCCCTTAAGGCTGTGAGGAAGGTGGGAACTCATCAAATTCACCATCCCACACCAAAGGATAAAAATTTACTCCCGTTCAAATTGTTTTCCTTAGGTTGTATTGCTCATAATTTGTCCTGAGCTATTGTACAATCAGCTCAGCGAAAAGTATACATACCATCCTTATGCCAGTGCAAAAATACTAAAAGCATACACCGTAAATACAGTATTCTAATACTCCAAATTTGAATATTTATTATTTCATTATTAAGAGGTGAGAAAAATTACTGAAGTTCTACATCAAACGCCCTTCCCTTTTGTAAACGAATTCAGAACTTTCTCTGTCTCTGCTTTCCCATTTCTTTGGGTTGGTTTCATTCTGAAGGGGCCAGATTTCCTTTAGCAGCTGCAATACTTTGAGCTGTCTTTGAAGCATTAGGATGACTGTAGCCTTTTTCAGTCACTACAAAGTTAAATTAACCTGGCCACAGTTTGTTTACTCATGCATTCTCCTATGCAAAAGAACAGGAAGGACAAACAAGCCCTATGCCTTTAGAACAGTTATCCCAATAATAACTATCTTTCCCCCATTTTATAAATAGTACAGTTTAAATCCATACTAGGGAAAGGCAGTCATATGAAGAAAATGCAAAGTTATAGCCAAAATATTTTGGCTTCAGGCTGACCAACCTAGACATCAACTGGACATGTGATCCAGAGGTCATTACCAGAGAATTTAAGCCCACCAGGGAAAAATGCCTATTCTTTGTAACACTGAGATTCCTGTGCCATTGGAGACATCACCCGTGTGACTATCTTGCTGTTAAGAGAGTGGCATTGAGATAATTTCTTCTCTAAAACTTTGAATTGTGCAGGGTTGACACCTGTAGTCCTCCGGTTTTATCTAAGACTTTGTCAATCACCTCTGTTGATCATATTGTATGTTAAGAACCTCTTTCACTGTTTATTGGTGATCTGATAAGGCATCTGGACTTTTAATATACTCTGCCATAAAACCATATGAAGTAATGGTTAAAACAAAAATGGTGACAATTTTGTGATTGTTGTGACTGCAGGATGGGGACATATGGTATTATTTTCTCAACTATTGTATATGGTTAAAATTTTCCACAATAAAAATTTTAGGAACACATATTTTTATTTCTCTCTTGGCTGTTGCCTTTGGAGAATCCAAGTCCTCCTGCGTTTGGACACTGCATGGTGATGTGGCCTCCATTCCCTCCCTAAGCACAGTCACAGTCTACATTCTCTGCAATTCCTCCCTCTATCCCTTTTCTATTTATCCATCTCAAATAGAAACCTGTGAGGGTTTCAGCCCTGCATTTCAGCAGATTTGGTCCTGGGGTTCCTCTTGTGCAGTGACATTATCTTACAGATGGCTTCTCTTACCACCCAGTGGCTTCATTTGGAGAATGACCCTTGGCCAAGCCCTCATGAAAGCCACTGTGGGCATCTCTAAATGAGGATCATTATGCTCTTTTTCATGTGCTTTCCCCCAAACTTTGCCTTTCCTTGGATTTTGAATTTCCAGTCTTTGAAAAGCTTTTCTTCACATTATTGACCATGGAACTATTTCCTTAGATGCATGTTTTCCTGCAGCAATGGGCTAGCCCTAATGTTCTGCTTCCTTCCACTCTTCCACGAGTTCTGCAGGGTCAGCAGAGCTTTGTTTCTTGCTTCTTCTTCTTCTTCCCCCCCACCCCCACTGAGTAGCACTAATTGCTGGATCAGAGTTCCTGCCTTCTTTTTCCTTGAAGACCAGACAGTTGTTCTGGAGTCCCCCAGATGAAATCAATGCATTCTGAGATCAGCCAAATGTGTTCATTGGATGTGACACATCCAGTCACCTTCACCAGTTGAATAGTTCCGTCCATAAGTTACCTTCCAGCAGCCCAAAAGTTACCCTTGGCTTGGAACTGATCTCTTTTGAATCTCTACTCCCTTTTAATGTGCCTCATCTTCCCTAAATCTTTGCAAAGAGTCCTAACCTTGTTTGTTTCCTAGGAATCTTTCCTCTAACTATGGCCATCTGAAATTACTGGGTTACCTTCAAACTCATTTAACACCATTTAATGTATTTTCTGATAATTATCCCAGTTCTTCTATCATAAATGTCATCCAATATTTTTGAAACCATCCTATGCAACTCTTCCATGAATTGCTATTGCAACTTTGAGGACACCTGTCAAAATGCTAGAAAACAAATGACAAAGTTTCTTCAATAAATAAATAGAAAAGAAGAAGGAGTTAAAGGCTGCAATAATATGAATAAAATGAAAAGAAATTTAAAGGATATATTAACCAAATGCAATGTGAAGGCTTGATCCTGAATAAAACAAACCAACTACTTAAGTTTATATATAGATATGTGTATAATTTGTGAAGCAATGATGGAATTAGAAAAGTACCTAGATACTGTATAATATGAAGGAGGTACTAAAATCTTTAATATTTTTAGATGTAAAATAACATTGTGGTTAAATTTTTTTTTTTTTTTTTGAGAAAATACAGATGATGTCTGTGATTAACTGTAAAATGATCTAGTAGGTGCTGGAGGAATGGTGGTATAGATGAAACAAGAATGGCCATATGTCGATAGATAATTGCTGGAGCTGAGAGATAGGCACATGGAAGTTCATTATATCATTTTCTCTTCTTTGAGTCTGCCTGGAAATTCCCATACTAAACTTTGTTTTTTAAAAACTAGCCCCTCCCTCTGTAGTGCCCTCTAGCAGGGCTCTCACTGGGGGAATTAACCTAGTTAGCTCTTATCCTAACTGGGTTAGTTCTTACTTGATCTTTCTGAGCCTCTAGCCCCACCTCTCCTTCCTTTTCCCCAGTCCTGTCTTTTTTTTTTTTTTTTAATTAAAACATAGCTGTGTACAATAATGCAATCATGAGGTACAATGTGCTGGTTCTATATAAAGTCTGAAATATTTTCACCAAACTGGTTAACAGAGCCTTCATGGCATTTTCTTAATTATTGTGTTCAAACCCTTATACTCTACACTTAGTAAACTTCACCTGCATCCTTCCAAGATGCACCTTAGGTGTGGACCCACCAATCACCCTTCCTCCACCCTTCCTCCCCCTCCCTTCTCTTCCCTTGCCCCCTTCCCCTTATTCTTGTACTGAGATTGGGTTATAGCCTTCATATGAAAGCTATGAATTAGCTTTATTTTAGGGCTGAGTACATTGGGTACTTTTTCTTCCATTCTTGGGATACCTTGCTAAGAAGAATATTTTCCAGCTCCATCCATGTAAGCATGAAAGAGGTAAAGTCTCCATCTTTCTTTATGGCTGCATAATATTCCGTGGGGTATAAATACTGCAATTTATTAATTCATTCATGAGTCTATGGGCACTTGGGTTTTTTTTCCATGACTTAGCAATTATGAATTGGGCTACAATAAACTCCTGGTACAAATATCTTTGTTATAGTGCAATTTTTTGTCTTTTGGATATAAACCTAGTAGAGGAATTATAGGATCAAATGGCAGATCTATTTTTAGATCTCTAAGTATTCTCCAAACATCTTTCCAAAAGATGGAAAGATTAGTTTGCATTCCTACCAGCAGTGTAGAAGTGTTCCCTTTTCTCCACATCCATGCCAACATCTCTGGTTTTTGGATTTTGTGATGTGGGCTAATCTTACTGGAGTTAGATGATATCTCAAAGTAGTTTTGATTTGCATTTCTCTGATGATTAAGGATGATGAGCATTTTTTCATGTGTCTGTAGGCTGTGCACCTGTCT
>CAUYPK010099907.1:0-10798 GCA_963574355.1 Loris lydekkerianus | reverse complement strand
TAATTCTGCTCTAATTTTGGTTATTTCTTTTCTTCTACTGGGTTTGGGGTTGGAATGTTCTTCCTTTTCCAATTGCTTGAGATGTCCCATTAAGTTGTTAACTTCCTCTCTTTCTGTTCTCTTGAGGAAGGCTTGCAGTGCCATAAATTTCCCTCTTAGGACTGCCTTTGTGGTATCCCAGAGGTTCTGATAATTCGTGTCTTCATTGTCGCTTTGTTCCAAAAATTTGGCAATTTCCTTGTTAATCTCATCACTGACCCAGCTATCATTCAGCATAAGGTAATTTAACTTTTATGTTTTTGTATGAGTATGCAGATTCCTATTGTTACTAAGTTCAACTTTTATTCCCTGGTGGTCTGAGAAGATGCAAGGAATAATTTCTATTCCTTTAAATTTACTGATGTTAGACTTGTGACCTAAGATGTGATTGATTTTGGAGTATGTTCCGTGGGCTGATGAGAAGTATGTGTATTCTGTTTTTTGGGGATGAAATGTTCTGTAGATGTCCGCTAAATCCAAATGTTGGATGGTTATGTTTAAATCTAAAATTTCTTTGCTCAGCTTCTTATTGGAGGATTGATCCAACACTGCCAAAGGAGTGTTGAAATCTCCGACCATTATGGAGCTGCAGGAAACAAGTTGCTCATGTCTGTTAGAGTTTCTCTTATAAATTGAGGTGCATTCCACTTGGGTGCATAGATATTAATAATTGAAATCTCATCATATTGAGTATTACGCTTAACAAATATGAAGTGACCATTCTTATCCTTCCTTACTTTTGTTGGTTTAAAGCCTATTGCATCTGCAAATAGAATTGCAACACCTGCTTTATTCTGATTACCATGTGCCTGAAAAATGGATGACCATCCTTTTACGCTGAGTCTATATTTATCTTTTAAGGTAAGATGCGATTTTTGTATGCAGCAAATATCTGACCTGAGTTTTATACAGTAAGCCAACATTTGCCTCTTTAGAAGACAGTTTGAGCCATTCACATTAATGGAGAGTATTTATAAGTCTGGTAAAATTTTGGGTATCGAGTTTTTCAAAAGTCCAGTGGAAATTTTAATCCTTTTGCCACTGTGAAAGTTACAGTTTGATCAAAAGTTTCTGAATGAGTTTACTTTTGTGGTAGAGGATTGGGCTGATCGTTATGGAGGATAGGTTGGAGAATATCCTGAAGAGCTGGTTTGGTTATGGCAAATTTCTTCAACATGTGAATGTCATTGAAGTATTTAATTTCTCCAGCATAAATAAAACTCAGTTTAGCTGGATACAGGATCCGGGGTTGAAAGTTATTTTGTTTTAGGAGATTAAAAGTCAATGACCACCCTCTTCTGGCTTAAAAAGTTTCAGCAGAGAGATCTGCAGTCATTCTAATATACTTCCCTTTGTAGGTGATGGTTTTCTTATGTCTGGCTGCTTTCAGAATTTTCTCCTTCATATTGACTTTAGTGAAGTTAATTATGATATGCCTGGGGGATTTCTTATTTGGGTTGAGTCGTGCTGGGATTCTGAAACTGTCTATGATCTGAATTTCAGAATCTGTTGGCATGTCTGGAAAATTCTCTTTCATAATTTCATGGATAAGTGCCTCTGTGCCTTGTGAAGCCACTTCATCACTTTCAGAGATTCAAATGAGGCAAATATTAGCCTTCTTCAAATTATCCCAGTGCTCTCTGAGAGAATGATCCATTTTTGCTCTCCATTTCTCTACCTCTTTGAGAGATTGGGAACATTCAAAAGCTTTGTCTTCAATGTCAGAAATCCTTTCTTCTGCTTGCTCCACTCTGTTACTGAGGGATTCTCACTCTGTTACTGAGGGATTCTACTATATTTTTCAGATCTTTGAGGACTACAAATTCTTGCTTCAGTGTATCAAAATATTTGGTCATTTTGTCTTAAAATTCATTGAATTCTTGAGACAAACTTTTGTATTTCTCCTCAAATTTCTAATTCCAAATTTAGAATTGCTCTTCAAATTTCTAATTCTAAATTTTTCTCCATTGTATTAATCTTGTTTGCAATCCAAATTCTGAATTCGATTTCTGACATCTCGGCTATCTGTTTATGAATGGGATCTTCTGTTACATCTGCCATATCTTTCCTTCCGGGGGGGGGAGTGATCTACTCTGGTTATTTATGTTACCAGAGTTCTTCCGCTGATTCCACCCCATGATAATTTTACACTGTTTGACTTTTCCCCTGGCGCTTTGCCAAGGACCCATACAGTGCTACGGCCTGAGAAACTGGGGACCTGTTTGTTGTGATGGGGCTAAGTGGCTCTGTCTTGTTTTCAGCTGGTCTCTGTCCAACCCTAGTGAAGTAGTTACTCTGGGTTGAAGTCTCAGCTGTGGAGAAATACCAGCAATTAAGTAACCCCGCCCCCCACAGGCAACAATTGGACAAGGGAAATCAAACCTTCCTACAACGACACACCCAGGGCACCACTCAGGCGATTTGCTCAGTTCAAAATGTCCAAATAAATGATCTCAGTCAGCACTTGTCTCAGGTGGGAGAGATAAAATGGCCTCTGGCAACTAGATCACAGGTGTCTGCTGACAACTAAAATATGCCTTGCTCTGGTGCTCCGTGAGGTCAGGAGGACCCACCCAGCAAATAGATTAGTCTGGGAAGGTTGATGCCTCCTTCCCCACCTTGCACCTCTTTCACACCCAGTCACTGATAACCCCACAGGGCTGTGCCCCAGGTGCCTCCAATGAGCAGATACTCCAGGGGTTTACACCTGCCTGAATCACAAGGAGATCTATGTCTGCTCAGCCAGGCCACTGCTCTCTGCCACTATCTGGCAGGGTGAGGTGAGGCCTGACAACCTCGGGAGGCTGGAGCTGTTCACTCAGTTCCAGCCCTGCCCCTGATTGATGTTACTGACGGAATAGCAACTTGGCGGGAATTTATTTCTGTCCCTGTTAAATTCCCCTACAGAAGGGAAGCTGTTTTGAGTTCCCAGAAACTGTGCCACTGGCCCTGTCTGTTCTGTTGTACCATCTAGTCTGTAGTTTGCATTTACAGCATGGTTACCTATCAGTTTCAGCCTCTGCCTGCCCTCCTTTGTTTAGGCTGATGATCCCCTCGATGCCAGGTGCATCTTAGGGTCAGTAAAGTGGTCCTCTGGGTCAGCCCCGCCTGGGAATCTCCTGGCTCTACACGTGCATTTTCTAGTTCCCACACTCCACACAGGCCAGTACTGCCTCAGGCAAACCCTTTATTCATGGGGCCTGCGTTTCCTTCCCACCGGTGGTGCCCCCTGAGAAGATGCCCGGCCTCCTCTGGTAGCCCAGAGAGACAGGGAGTGTGACTCCGGAATATCTGGGGGTGAGCCCTATTGTTGCCAAAAATGGCTGCAGCTTTGTGCCTCAGAGCACCGCTGGTCTGGCGTGGTTCCCTCTCAGCCGACCATCCTCTCCTCACTCCCATGCCACAGAATCAGCACTGACCAGCTGCAGTACAGGACCTGTCCACACCCCTCAAGAAATCACCCCAGAATCTGGACTCCTGGTGGACAGGCTTCCAGACCTCAGAGTGAGAGTGGAGGGGAGCGCTGGGAGCTCAGAATTACAGGTAGAGAATATGTACAGTTTTACACAGTTTTATGCCTGGCAGGAGAGTGACATGGCACCTTAGTAGGGAAGGTAGGTCCAGTTTTTAGAGGGTCTCTCCCGTGGAGTATAATGGGAGGACTTTTGAACTCTGCTTGTTTGTTTATGGGGTACTCCGAGCCGTTCTCATGGGGAAGGGGACTCCCGTCTGCTTGGGGATGGATTTTGTACCTTTTGTTTGTATCCTTGGGGTCGCAGCTTGTCTCAGCAGTGTTGATGTGCGTTCTTCAACCTTCTCTCTTGGCGCGGCTCTAATCCACTAGGTTACTTGCTAAATTTCTGTCCTTTAACTCTCCTTCTGGACAGGAGCCTCTGTAGAAAGCTGGCTTCAGTCAGCATCTTGTCTCCACCCCAGAATGTTTTCTTTTAATAGGTTCCAGCTTCATAAGTTCTCTACCATTCTAAAATGCTATTTATAGAATGTTGTTAATTTCTTTCCAACACTTAAGTCTATTCTGTGAAGATCAAGCTCTCCTGATGATTCACCCTCAATGTAGTTCTTGAGAATTAGCTCAAATCTTTGAACTACTGAGAATTATTGATTTTTTGCACACATGAGATGACAAATTCCCCAACACATGGCAAATAGCTTTCCATTATATTGCCTGACTTCTTGTTGGAAACATACCCTTTTCTTTCACAACTTCAATAATAGAATCCCACCATGTTTTGAATAATTTTATCTCAGATGCTAAAAAAACTTCATAGTGAAACTAAAATAATTCAAAAGCAAAAAGTAGTTTTTCCCACCTCGTTTTAGGAGAAATGGCCAATTTGAGCATCAGAACGTATTTGTGAGAAATAATAAAAGTGGTATCATTCTGGTATAAAATTCTAAATAAAACCCACCATAAGATACTTAAAAGTGTATGTAGGTTTATTTTTGGTTTATGGAACAGAAGATGGGTGGGTGGAGTATGTGGGAGCTGAGGAACACAGAGAACATACTTTATTATTCATTTTGGTTTAGTAGAGGAAAACTACTAAAGAAGCTGGGCTATAGCTAGCAGAATTAGCAGCAATTCTTTTTGATAAGAATCCAGTGTGGCATGGGAACTTACAGGCTTTGGACTAGGACTGAACCACAAAACACAGGATAAAATTTCAACAGCATTAAGGAAGATTATCACTTAACAAGTGTTTGTGGTTAAGCAGTACCTTTCTTAGAATTAACTTTCTAATACTTTTTATTGATGAATATAAAAGTTAACTGTTTAAGCACCCACTGCTTTTTAAAATTATAGTTACATAAGCTCTTGGCTATGTCAGAGAGACAACTTTTCTGAGTTTAAAATGTAGGGAAGAAGGACATGTTTTCCCTCATCCCTGGAAGGTTTGCTGAAAGTCCAATTCACATAAGAAGGCAGATTTATTAAAAGAGATTACAGATTTATTTACTCTGTACATGGGGGAATCACAGAATAATTACCCAGTACCTCAATGGGGTCCAGATATTTACATGCCCTCATTTTAGAGGGAAGGGTAGATGGGTTATATAGGTAATTCTGCTGAGTGACAATAAATGGTTACTAGGGAGGACAAATAGATACTTGAAGAATGAATGAATAGAACTAGACTGACTTGTAAATAAGTTTCTTAGGGAATTAAACTAACCTGAGAGACAGGTATTATCTTTAAAATGGGTTGGTTCAGGTCTCCTTGCATACTTGATCTTCTTTCCTACAATATGTTGAGATAACAGGGAGGGAAAAGAAAGGTAATTGCTCTTTTTGATAGGTCCCTGTAGTTTTATGCAGATAGCTGGAAAGCCCCTTCCAATGCATGTTTATCTCTATAGGCCTTTAGTTTAAAATACTCTTTTTACTAAAGAGCCATATTTTGGGGGAGAATTTCTTGAGCTCCTTCAAAAGTTTAGTTGCTAACTAATGATGTCTGAGCATCAAGAAGACCTTTGGAATGTCTTGTTCCTTAGGACCATGCAAACATTGAGGGATATAGGAACCATTCTTTAATTAAATATTTTCAAGCTCTCTTGTATTATTTTCCAGTGTCAAAAATGTTTTGAGAGAAAATTGTAAATGACTGACTCATTAGTGCTATAAGAAGCATGTAATAAGCATCCCATTTCTTTCAGTTAGTGAGAGAACCATGTATCCAAAGTATTGAGTCAGTTGAATAAGTTGTGATATCAACCTCAGATTTAGATAATAAAATGGAATATTAAATTTTTAGCCAAGGCACTATAAGAGTTAACAGGGAGATTTATGACAATGAAGAGTTTAGCAACATTTTACTATCAAAAATCAGTCTCCTTAAAAATATATGATAAAAAAGAAATATGAGAAATATGAGGAATTGATACCATATCATGACAACATGTGATGTGACTCACAAAATGGCACAAGTATTTCAGGGAAGTAAATCTGTATGTATAAAAGTAAGTTGAAAAAATAAATGGCAAAGTAGGGACTCAGAGAATCAGTTCTTCCAATGAAGCAGTAATTAAGTCTCATAAAAAAATGAGAATGTCAAAATTGTTAAAGTTCTGGAGTATCATAAAAGAATTGCATCAACTAGGGGAGGTTTTAATGAAGAAACAGGCTGATAAATTTTGGCAAGAAAATGTTGTATTTTTGGTTACCTGCCAGTAAGTAATAGACATGGCAGTTCATGACCTTGGTATGGCTTGCTGGTACCAATAAACTTTTTAATGGGCTATATATGGTTTTCTTTCTATTCTAAAACAATTCTGGTTATGTGTCTGACTAGGTTTCTGAGCAATCAGTGCAGAGGCAAACTTTCTCTCTCATCCCTTGAGCTAAAGGGGCTTTCTGGGTAGGAGTATTTGTTGAAATCATTTAAAAATAGATACTATTATCTTTATAGTGTATGTAGCCACCTAGAGCAAGAAACAACACATGAGACCCATAGCAGACACATACAAAAGTCTGGGAAAGAGCAGACTTAAGAGGAAAGTACTTGGAAAAAATATGGGGTTTGAAGGCCTACCACATATGCTGAGGAAGCCAGAGTGTTATGCTTATGCTGCTCATGCCCAGGGAATGACACATGCATAGCAAAGACTCAAGAGGACCCTAGATTTTGCACCTCTGGCTGACGTGTGGACACTATGCAAGGAAGAGGTACAGGCTCAGAAGGATTCATAGGTAGCCTGGCTTAATGTTGAAAGAATGTCCCAGCTCAAAGTTAAACTACAAAGACCAGGGTAATTTTATTCTTGTTGTTGTTGTTGTTTGGATCCAAGGACCTATGGAAATCTTTGTTAAGCCTCCAGCTAATGACTGAGATAGCAGAACAGAGACTTCAGTGACTGTACATGATGAAAAATAAAGGCTTTGCAAAAGTAGTTTGTAAAAGTCATTAAACAAAAGGTTGATTCCAACCCACAATGATCAATAGCAGAAAAGCCTAGGGAAGGTGGAAGATCTGATTTTTGGAAACATCACACCAAAGTATTTGAAATGTCTACTTTTCAACAACAGCAACAGAAACCCTGCATATTATATGAAGAAATGGAGAAGTATAGCATATTCATAGAAAAAAAAGTCACAGGACCTGTCCCTAGGGAAGCCAAGACATAGGACAAACTGGAAAATTACTTATAATCATTGTTTTAAATATGCTTGCTCAAACAGAACACAAAATTATGAAGAAGAATTAAATAAAACTGAAAAAAAAGCAATGTGCAAACTAACAGAGAATATCAATAAAGAGATGGATAAAAAGGAAACAAACAGTAATTCTGGAGCTGAAAGAGATAATAGCTCAAATGAAAAGCACACTAGAGGTTTTAAATAGCAGATATGAGCAGGAGAAGAAAGAAATAACAAAATTGAAAATGGGGCAATTGAAATTATCCAATGTGAGGTACAAAAAAAAAATTAATTAAGAAAAATAAACAGAAGAAGGGCCCTGGGAGACACCACCAAACATATTAAAATACATATTATAAGAGCTCCAGGAGAATAGAGACAGAAAAAAAATACCCAAATTTGATGAACAACATAGTTCTACCCATTCAAGAACCTCAGTAAATGCAATATGATAAATTAACACTGAGACACAGAAAAAGAAAAGAATGGATGATCAGAGAAAAAAATATCATGATAGATACATGTAATGTAATATTATTCAACTCTAAAAAGGGATGAAGTACTGATACAGAGTACAAGGTAAATGAACCTCAAAAACATTAAGCTAAGTGAAGGGAATCAGTTACAAAAATCACATATTATATAATTTTATATATATGAAATATCTAGAATAGGTAAATCCATATAAACAGAAAACAGATTATTGGTTGCCTTAGGCAGGGGAAAGTGATAACAGAGAGAAATATGTAACTGACTATGGTTTTCCTTTGGGGTGATACAAATGTTTTATAACTAAATAGAAGTGGTCATTGCACAACATTGTAAATGCACTAAATGACATTAATATTAAGTTGCTCATTTTAAAATGGTTAATTTATCTTATGTGACTTTCACATAAAAATGATTTGGAAATAGAAGACCTTGAAAGCTAGTAAGAAAAAATATTAAAATTGTTTCTGTGTGAAATAACAAAGCTTGGACAAGGATAGAGACAATTTTCCATAGAAAGAACAATACTACTGTGCAAAATCATAAGAAGGAAAAATAGTAGGACTTAAAGAACTCATTCAAAAGAATTAAAAATAAAAAGCAAGAAATGAAATTTCAGACTATAGTGACTTGGAGATCAAAGTAATTATAATAGAAATTCCAGAGAAGAACTGGGTTATGCTTATATGACATATTGATCTTTAGCCAGGGAAATTCTGTCAGTGTCTATGAGACCAAAAAATTGCTTTATTTCTGAAGGATTTTTATATAAAAAATATATAAAATCCTTCATTGCTAAGGATTTTATATAAAAAAATCATTGGCATAAAGAAATATTAATTATTTCTTGTGGTAAGACGTAGGTATTATATTTTCTCTGCAATTTTCTGAATTTTTGTTTTAATTTTTCAAAATAAAAGAAAATAAATGAAGTGTGTTAAGAAAATAAATGGAGTGTGTTAAGAAATGAAAAGTCAGCCTGGCATAGTGGCTCACCCCTGTAATCCTAGAACTCTGGGAGACTGAGGAGGAAGGTAACTTAAGGTCAGGAATTGAAACCAGCCTGAGCAAGAGCTTAACCCCATCCCTACTAAAAATAGAAAAATTAGCTAGGCATTGGAGCAAGCACCTGTAGTCCCAGCTATTCAGGAGGCTGAGGCAGGAGCATCGCTTCAACACAGGAGTTTGAGGTTGGTGTGAGCTAGGCTGATGCTATAGTACTTCTGCCTAAGCAACAGAGTGAGACACTATCTCAAAAAATAAATAAATACAATAAAATAAAGAGAAATAAAGAAAGAAAGAAAGAAAGAAAGAAAGAAAGAAAGAAAGAAAGAAAGAAAGAAAGAAAGAAAGAAAGAAAGAAGTCAAAAGGAATAGGATAGCTAATTTCTAACTGGAAAAAAAAGAAAAGAATGTATGTTTAGTTTAGTCAGTTTGGGCTCCCATCACAAAATACCATAGCCTAGGTGCCTTAAACAACAGAAATTTATTTTCTCACAGTCCTGGAGGCTGGAAATCTCAGATAATGGTGCCAGCATGGTCAGGTTCTAGTGAGGACTCTGGTCTTCAGTTGCTGATAGCTGCCTTCTCACTGTGTCCTCATATGGAAAGGAGAGACCTTTCTGGTGTATCCTCCTCCTCTTCTTACCAGGAAAACCAATCCCATTGGAGAAGGGCCCTTCCCTTCTGACTTCATTTAACCATAATTACATCTGCAAAGGCTCTATCTCGAAAATACAGTTACATTTGCAGTTAAAGCTTCAGTAGTTGAATTTTGGAAAGGCACAAACATTCAGCCCATAACAGTACATAAAATTTTTAAAAAGAGATGTTGGACAGAGAATATAAACGTGTCAACCGGTCTGTGAAACTAATGTATGATGCCCCATGATCATACCATTGTACATAGCTATGATTTAATAAAAAAAAAAAAAAAAAAAAAGAAATGACTGATTAGACCATGTTACACAGGTGATTTATGGCATGGGATCAGGAACACCAGTACATCTGACAATAAAGTGGGAATCCCTCTCCTCTGGTATATGGAAGAGGAATAAAAACTAGAATTCAAAGAGGCATTGAGAAGCAATGAGAGGTGGTGATTAAAAAGTCGATTTTTTAATTATGTTGAGTCAATATTTCAACTGGTTTAGAGATGGATTTCTCTACTGAGTGAGCGATTCTGTGATTAAATTGTAGGTTTGAGTTTGAAATGATGTTCGTGGTCACTAAAATTTTTTTTAATTTTTGAGAATTGGTGAAGAAGCAATTGGGTTACAAGACAATTTGTAGTGAATTTTTCAAAGCAAATGATCACAATTTTCTACAGATCTTGATTGACATCAAAAGTTTATTAATTGGCATGAAATATCTGGTAATTCAAAATTTAAAATTGTGAGCAAGAAGATAAGAGTCCTAAAGGATAACAGATAGTGATTGGTCTAGTTCAGTGGTTCTGAACCTTCCTAATGCCATAGCCCTTTAATACAGTTCCCATGGGTCACAACCCACAGGTTGAGAACCGCTGGTCTAGTTGCTCCTACCTAGGCCATGACATTCCTCTGCTGAAGATAAAAATCATAGAATATTATTACCAAGTAAGAATTTTTCCAAGACAATGACTAAATGACATCAGAACAAATCCACGATGTAATCACGGAACCACAAAAACAACCAAAAATTCCTGTCTTTTAGCTAATATAATTACTGCTTCTTCCACACAATTTTAGCTCCATTCCTTTCCTCCTGCCACATAGCGAAGAATTAAAAGGAACTAATCCCCACATTATTCCTGCTTTCTGACAATATGCACTCCTGAACAGATAGGTATTTTCTTTCTTGGAGAGAAATTAAAATCAATTAACATCAGTGATGTTGGCGTGGATGTGGAGAAAAGGGCACATTTCTACACTGCTGGTGGGAATGTCCACTAATACGTTCCTTTTGGAAGGATGTTTGGAGAATACTTAGAGATCTAAAAATAGACCTACCATTTGATCCTATAATTCCTTTACTAGGTATATACCCAGAAGACCAAAAATCACAATATAACAAAGACATCTGTACCAGAATGTTTATTTCAGCCCAATTCATAATTGCTAAGTCATGGAAGAA
>CAUYPK010099906.1:0-16552 GCA_963574355.1 Loris lydekkerianus | reverse complement strand
AGTTACAACCTAAGAATAGGGTGAAGGGGGAAGGGGGAAAGGGAGGGGAGGGAGGGGGGAGGCGGGTAGAGGTAGGGGGATTGGTGGGATTACACTTGTGGTGCATCTTACAAGGTTATATGTGAAACTTAATAAATGTGGAATAAAATATCTTGGCACAATAACTAGGAAGATGCCAGGAAGGCTATGTTAACCATTGTGATGAAAATGTGTCAAACGGTCTATGAAGCTAGTGTATGATACCCCATGATCATATCAATGTACACAGCTATGATTTAATAAAAAAAAAAATTAAAAAAAGAAAAAAAAGATTATTTCATCTCAGCAAGTTGTACTGTTTGTTTACAGTATTTTGGTATATATTTTCTCATTAGTGATACTATTAATAGTTCTAGCTTGCTACATTATGCATTCACAGCAAAGCAGACTTTCCTGGAGTTCTTTAATTGAAAGTCTTCTCTACCTTTGTTCCCCTTTCACTTTACTTTCATGGAAAGAAATTTTATATGCTTGGGATATGTTTCCATTCTCTCAACTAAGAATTTGGCATAATCCCTGAGTAACAACATCAGATATTCTAATTAAACTGTATTTCAATTATATGGTTAAATATATTGCCCTCATTATTTTAGATTCTTTAATTTAAGACTAGTACAATGGTATATTGCCTTGTTCCAAAGATCCTGTGTCTTTATCTGAAGAGTTTGGATGAAAGTCATCATAGAATTAGGATTATGATTTAAAGTAGGTTCAAAGTACCTGAAAAACGAGATGACATTATTATTTATATAATTTATTTGAGAATAATGATGATTTTATTTTTTAAAAAGTTATGTTCTCTATAGTGATTATACTAATTTGTCATCCCACCAACAATGTATAAGCATTCCTTTCTCTTTGCACCCACCCCAGCATTTATTGTTTTTCAATTTTTTTAATAAAAGCAATTCTAAATGGGGTAAGGTGGTATCTCACTGTACTTTTAATTTTCATTTTCCTGATGATTAGTGATCTTGTGCATTCCCCCCCCCCTTTTTGCCATTTGTCTATCTTCTTTAGAAAAGCTTTTGTTTATTAACTTTTTAATGGGGTTGTTTGCTTTTTCCTTGCTAATTTGCTTGAGGTTTTTGTATATTCTGGTTATTAGCCCTTTATTAGGTGTATAGTTTGCGAATATTTTCTCCTTTTCTTTAAGTTGGCTATTTGCTCTGTGCAGAAGCCTTTTTAATTTAATTAAGTCCCATTTATTTATTTTTGTTTTTGCTGTGATTGCCACTGGGGTCTTCTTCATAAATTCTTTCCCTCAGCCAAAATCATTAAGAGTTTTCCCCATATTTCCTTCTAGAATTCTTATGGTTTCATTCCCTACATTTAAATCTTTTATTCATATTAAATTAATTTTTGTGAGTGATGAGAGATAGATACTGTTTCATTCTTATGCATATGGCTAATTTTCACAGCACGTTTATTGAATAGGGATTCTTTCCCCAGTGCATATTTTTGTCTGCTTTGCCAAGCTATGTGGATGGTTTTAAATCCGGATTCTCTCGTCTGTTTCATTGGTCTATGTTTCTATTTTTGTGTCAATACCATGATGCTTTGGTTACTATAGCACTGGAGTAGAGCTGGAAGTCTGGTAATGTGATGCTTCCAGATTTGTTCTTTTTGCTTAAGATTGCTTTGGCTATTTGGGATCTTTTCTCATTCCATATGAAGTATGAAATCATTTTTATTTATTTTTATTTTTATTTTTTGCAGTTTTTGGCTGGGGCTGGGTTTGAACCTGCCACCTCTGGTATATGGGGCCAGCGCCCTACTCCTTTGAGCCACAGGCGCCACCCCTAAAATTATGTTTTCTATATCTGTGAAACCCATAGTCAATATCATACGTAATGGGGAAAAGTTGAAAACTTTCCCACCAAGAAGTGGAACAAGACAAATGTGTCCAGTATCACCTCTTCTATTCAACATAGGGCTATGAGTCCTTGCTAGAGTAGTGAGGCAAGAGAAGGAAATAAAAGTTATCCAAGTCAGGAAAGAGGAGATCAAAGTATTGGTTTTTGCTGATGATATGATCTTATATTTAGAAAACTCCAAAGAGTCCACCATTTATCCTGGAATTGATAAATAAATTTAGGAAAATATCTGATTACAAAATCAACACACACAAATCTGTAGCATTTCTATATACCAATAACAGTCAAACTGAGAGTCAAAACAAGGACTCAGCACCATTCACAATAGCTATAAAGAATACAAAACACCTAGAAATATACAGGATGTACCAAAAGGTGCCCCTAAAGTCACCATGATATAGGTTTTCCCCATTCAGGGCTGGATAAGGACCCCAGTTTTCCATCCCAAGTACACGGACTTTTTCTCTCCAAACTGCAGTCTGAATACAAGTAAGACAAAAGCAGTTTTTTCAGTACTTCAAGGAAGTGAAGCCCCTTCTGTAGTAGACTTCATGTTGTGACCCCCCTACCCAGCTGGAGGAACTGCATTCATTTATAACTCTCATTCAGTTGCTAATCAACATTGAAGTCTCTCAAGTACTAGCCACATGTAATTCCCATAACAGTATAAAATCCCTAGAGGAAAAACTTATGGTGGGGTTTCCCTTACCCCACCAGAGGCTCTGGTGCCTTTCTTTCTTTCTCTACCCCTTTTCTCTCTGATAAATTCTACCCTATCACTGATCTTTGTGTTCTGTATGTTCATTCTTGGCATCTCTGAGACCAAGGACGAGACCAAGGACCTACTGTGGAAGGTCCAACAACCATACATAGGGATAGGGAAAATGGGAAAATATAGATAAATGTACCTTTAATTGCAAAATATTCATTACATATTTTGCAAACAGGTGGCCAACATGTAGAGAATATCTTGTAAATGTTTTCTAATGTGTGTAAAGGATATTTTGTAAATAAAGGTGCATTTAGCTGCAATTTCCCATTTTTCCCTATGTATGGCAACTTTTGGGGTGACTTTTCAAACATCCTGTTTTTAATAAAGAAGGTAAAAAGATCTGTACAAGCAGAACTATGAAACACTGAGGAAGGAAATTGCAAACAACACACACAAATGGAAAAACATATAATGTTCATGCATTGGTAGAATCAACAGAGTTAAAATGTCCATATTACCCAAAGTGATTTAGAGATTCAATGGAATTTATTCTTATACATGGTGTGAAATATTCTCTCTTTTTTTCTTTTTTCAAAATGGTTAGCTGGTTGTTTTAAGACCATTTAAAAAATGTGTCTATCTTTGTCTCAGTGATTTGAGATGCCATGGTTAGTTGGATTCTCTATTCTATTCTATCCAACTGTTGGCCTATTCATATATCAATATGGAAATGTTTTAATAATAATAGTCCATTTTGTTTTAATGTGGAGTAACTTTTTTGTCAGTATTTACTGCTTATTTTGGGTTTTGTTTTTGCAAATAATCTTTAGTATCAACTTTTTTGGCCCCAGGAGGAAGTAACTTGCTGATTTTTAAAATCAAGATTGTTCTTAATTTATGAAGTAATTTAGAAAGAACTGACATCTTTATGTTATAGATTCACCCTATCCAAGAAAAAACAATCTTTTTCCATTTGTTTCAGTGTATTTCATTGCATCTTTTAGGAGTGTTTTTAAATTTTCCTCATATATGCTCTGCATGTTTCTTGTTAATTTTATTCATAAGTGTTTCATCCTTTTGTTTTTCTTTTAAATGGGGATTTCTCTACTCTTACATTTTCTAGCTATTGTTGCCTATGTTTGTAAACCCTTTTGATTTCTGTATGATGCTCTTATATCTTTGCTACCTTACTGAATTGTTTTGTGTGAGTTAGTTTTAATTTTGAATTGATAATGATGAATAGTAGAACAGATAGTGGGCACCATTGCATTATTCTTGATTATAATTGAAATGGCTCTAGTGTTTTCCCATTATAGGATATGCTATGCTGGCATTGGGTTAAAACACAGGCAGAAACAAGAAGACAAGTTATAAGGCTGTGGCAGTAGACCAGGCAGAGATCATCTAGTTAGAGTGATGGCAGAGGAGATGTAGAGAAGCAGACTTGAGATATATTGTCTAAGTATCAACAACCATGCTTGAAAGTGAATATGTTATAGGACAGAAAAGTAAACCTTGTCTTAAAAGCATTTGGTTCAAGCAAAGTGGTGTGTACATATATTGTCTCTCCATTTACATTGTAGGATCCTCGATAGTAAGCAACTGTAGTGTAGTGGTTAAAATATCATGTCTTGAAAGCAGATTTCCTGGATTTAAATTCAGGCTTCTACATTTATTATATGACTATAAAGAAGTTACTTAATCATTTTAATTATTGGTTTCCTTCCTGATCTAAATAAAAAGTAATAATAATGATAATAATAACTTAGGCTCAGTGCCTATAGCTCAGCAGCTAGGGCTCTGACCACATACACTGGGGCTGGCAGATTGGAACCCGACCCAGGCCAGCTAAAGCAACAATGACAATTGCAACAACAACAACAAAATAGCCAAGCATGGTGGGCTCCTGTAGTCCTGTCTACCTGGGAGGTTGAGACAAGAAAATCGCTTAAACCCAAGAGTTTGAGGTTGCTGTGAGCTGTGATGTTACAGCACCCTACTGAGGGCAACATAATGAGACTCTGTCTCAAAAAAAAAAAAATAACTTAGGTCATACGATGATTGTAAAGATAAAAGGAAATAACATAACAAATAATAACAACAAAACCCTTGGCATACGGCTTGTATGTATAAGCATACAATTAATATTAGCTACAATGATGATGATGATAGTTCTGTATCATTAATATAACCTGTTTTCTAGAAAGTACTCCAGACATGTCATTCAATCAATGATTAAGTTTAAAAGTACCTCTTGATTTAAGCTAGCCATTTTAAGTCTCACATCACAACTTCTTCTAGATATTCTGCCTTATGTCAGGTTAATGTTCAGTTTCTAAAGTAATGTGATTTTTAAAAGATGCAGTTAACTAAAGGTATCCTAAAAATTCTCATGTATTTATTTAATATACATGGTAAAGCTGTACTACTAAAACATAGTTAGCTTTATCAATTCAAAAATTTTATTTGTTACAATGAGCAGCATTTTGCCCAAAACAAACATCATTTCATCATGAAAAATGGCAAATTATTTTCTGGCTTCAAGTCAACAAGGTAACCAGCTCTAAATGTATTATTATTTGTGTGGGGTGACTAAGAGATGAGTGGGACTGATTATTATGTACTTTTTGTGAACTTGAATAACAATCCCATTTCTGAAAAATGTGTTATATTTTGTCATTGTTTACTTTGTTAAATTCTCATTAAGTAAAGATAACTTTACTGTGTGTGTGTGTATATATATTATATATATATATATATATATAATATATATATATATATAAAATATATATATATATATAATTTGTTTGTTATATTGTATATTTGTATATATACAAATTATATATATATATTTGTTTTCTTTTTGTTTATTTGTTTGTTTTCTTTTTAAGAGAAAGAGTTTCACTTTGCCGCCCTCAGTAGAGTGCTGTGGCATCACAACTCACAGGAACCTCCAGCTCCTGGGCTTAGGTGAGTCTCTTGCCTCAGCTTCCTTAGTAGCTGGGATTACAGGCACCCGCCACAACGCCTGACTATTTTTTTTTGTTGTTGTTGTTGCAGTTTGACCGGGGCTGAGTTTGAACCCTGCACCCTTGGTATATGTGGCTGGTGCCCTACTCACTGAGGCACAAGTGCTGCCCAACCTTACTGTATATTATTCAGAATTATTTTGGTGGTAAGAGTTTTAATTAAGAAATACCATGAATATCTGTCTATTTTACTGTCTAGAAATAGCTCATTACTTATTAAAAAGTAAAAATAATGTAAATTTATTGTGCTTGTTAAATTTTAGATCTGCATATCTTATTCGTACATTTTTATATAGACATAATATTTAATTATGTCTATAATTCAAATTAATTCAAATTAATTTCAAAATTAGGATATTTTCATAAAGTGTCCATATTATATAGCTAAATAAAAGCATGATTATTATTGCCTTCTATAGTCATTAAATGTAGTATCAAGAGAGAAAAAGAATGAGGGCCATCCTGCTGTGGTTTGGATTATGATTATTCTGATTGAAGTCATTGTGTGTTTAGTGCATGAAATCATGACAGCCTATAAACTTCAATAATTTGATTAGACTCAATAGGAACCTTCAGCTTTGTCTTCTGAAGTATATGCCATGAGTGATATTTGAGGAAATTTTACAATGAAAACCTCGTTTTTCAAAATATGTTTTTAAAATATATATCCTTGTAAGCAAAAAGGCATTATCTTTTTTGATTAATCGGAAGTCCATTTTTAATGGATATTGTTGTTCTTTTGCTTTTCATATCATATTGTGCATAGATATGGCATTTCATTCTGTTTGTAATATAAATATTGTTTTATTTATCATTGAAAGTATTATATATCCAAGTTCAGAGTGGTTATCTCTAGCACACAGAAAGCTATTTCCTTAGCTATGATTATGCTTAATAGTTCATAAATGTCTGTATGATAATGCTCTTGTTTACTTACCCTTTTTGTTTATTTTCAGCCCTACTAATTATTCTTTCAGGCCCCCTCTATGACGCAAATTTAGTCCTTCTATATCCCAAAACCACAGTGTTGAATCTATATTAGATTACTTTACTGTCTATACTATAATCACTTTTTAGATACTTTAAAATAAAGTGGCCTAGTTTTCAAATAGCTTCTAATATTGCAGTTTAAGAGTATAGATGTATATTATCTTATTTGCACCAATCTGATCATTATATATATATATGTATGTATATATATATATATATATATACACACACACATATATAATATACTTATATACATATAGCTGAAACTAACTAAAAACAAATTTTATTTATAAATATATATAGAAAGGGCAATAATTTTACAAAGAATTCTAATAAAAGCTATCCTTTGTGTCATTTTTAATGTGACCATAATAAATAGCAAATGTGATTACCTTGCAATAAAAATATTTTTCTTTTTAAATTTTTTTTGGTCATTGCTGTTGCAGAAAGGATCCAAAAATTAATTATTCCTAAAAACAAAAGTTGATATTGTTACTTTGAGTTCTCTGTTGAGTGTAGGAGGATTTTTGGTTCTTAAGACAGGTCATTACAACAGAAGGCAGATCCTAGTAAAGCATCTAGAAGGTTATCACTGTAGACTAAGCAAGGACCTGGATAGTGATAGAGTCAAGGAGAGAAACTTAGATGAATAGATTCCTATGTGAAGTTGACAGCACAAGAGTATAGTAGAATATATTAGTAGGAAATACAGAGACACACAATTTGAGTCAGTAAAACAGGACTCAGAATCTGGATTTGTGGATCAGAACTTCCCTCTGCCCGCCATAAATTCTTTCTGTTTTTAGTAAAATAGATCCCATCTTCATTTTAAACCAATCAGAATTTTTCTATCCTATGCTCAGAATCCTTAGACATGCAACTTAAGCTGGCTCAATCACAGTGTCGGAAGATTGTTTTTGTTTTGTTTTGTTTGTTGTCTGAAAAATATGATATGCATTGTGAAGCCTGCAGTTATTGCAGCCATTTCACTCGTAGGACATAAGCCAGCCTGATCATAAACGTAGCACCCTAAAAGGGCAGAACAGAGAGAAGCATTGGCCCAATCTCCCCTGAAGCTAATCCTACTTTTGGACATTCAGTTTCATGATGAGCCCCTAAATATTTTGTTTGAAAGAATATGAATTTTTGGTTTGTTACAATGGAAAAGTTCTAACTGATTCAGAAGATACGTAATTCATAAAGTCATGATTATTTTCCTGATTGTATATGGGAAAAGCTGAAGCTAAAGGAAGTCTGGTTTTAAGAAAAAACTGCATCATCATTTCATAAAGATGTACTTTAGGGTCATTTACAAATAGCCAAAGCATTATCTTTACTACAAATGATTGGAGCAAGAAATTAGAAGGAAAGAGAGGAATAAAGGACTAGAAATGCTTCTTAATCATGAAACCATGTTTTGAAAAGATAATTCCTCCCCCCCAATAGAAAATATTCATCTTTTCAGTGGCGCCTGTGGCTCAAAGGAGTAGAGCGCTGGCCCAAATGCCAGAGGTGGTGGGTTCAAATCCAGCCCCCCGCCAAAAACTGCAAAAAAGGAGAAAATAATAATCTTTTCTGTGACCCTCTATTAAGGATATACAACCTGCAGCTCTTAGGTCACATGCAAACTATTTGAGAACTTTTTTGCTTATTTGTCGTGTCAGATATAGAGAAAAGTGTGCACAGAATGCATGAATCAAAGACTATTTTTCTCATCAGCTTTCGTTAGTGTTTGTGTGTTTAATGTTTGGCCAAAGATAACCCTTCTTTCTCCAATGTGCAGCAGAGAAAAAAAAATAAATTTGGATACCCGCAAACCTGCTACAGTTGCCATAGCTCCAGCTACATCTGTTAGCTAGATTTCATTTGTAATCCTTTAAATTCTATCTTTTATTGATTGTAAGCTATTTAAACAAATAAGACACTTAGAAATGGCATATAAGTAGCTGCATATGTGAGTCTTGAGCAAATGTTGCCGTGTTGGACCACGCAAGGGAACAGCAGCCTTGCCATGAATGCAAGCTTGTTCCTGCAATTCCTAGCAAGAAGCAGACTATAGCTCAGAGTGGCATGTAGTGATGAGCTTTATTCTCGACCACCTTATAAAGTCAAGCAGTCACGTATGCACTATTAATCTATAATTTAAGAATTTTCCTTCTAAACAATTCTTAACTAATTTTAACTCTACTTGGGGATATCAAATCTAGAAATCAACAATGTCCATTCTGCACACCAATAATAAACATTCAATTATGTTTTATCTATGGACATGCTTCTTCAGCTATCTGTTACACAAAGCTATCAGTCAGAAAGTTTCTTGGGGAGATTACACTTAAGATTTTCATGTGCCCATTGAGATCTAAGAGACAAGCTTTATGATTCTATTTATCTACAGTGCTTGAAGCCACATAGCTGTTTAAGACAATGTGTTTCCACATAGTCAACCTCTGGGTTCTGTTTCCAGCCAGTAGGCTCTCAACCTGTGACCTTGCTGGGCTTAACGACTGCATCAGAGACACAGCGAACGGAATTTTATCTTTCTACTTCGCAGGCCCTGTATGCTGACCAAGGTAGCTAGAGCTTCAGCTCCCTGTCATGGCAGAAATCATGTCAACCTGTCTTTCCCTGCCTCAATGGCACACATGTGGTAATTTATCCCACAAATAAAGGTCTTCAAACAGTATACATAAGAATCATCTATGGAACTTTTAAAAGGTGAGGCTTCACACCCAGACTTATCTGATTCACATAGTCATTTCATATTTGAAAAAGCCAGGTTAGGCGTTGCCTGTGGCTCAATGAATAGGGCGCCAACCCCATATGCCGAGGGTGGCAGGTTTGAAACCGACCCCAGCCAAACGGCAACACAAAAAATAGCCAGGTGTTGTGGCGGGCGCCTGTAGTCCCACCTATTGGGGAGGCTGAGGCAAGAGAATCACCTAAGCCCAGGAGCTGGAGGTTGCTGTGAGCTGTGATGCCACAGCACTCCACCAAGGGTGGCAAAGTGAAACTCTGTCTCTAAAAAAAAAAAAGCTAGCTTAAGTAAGCTCCTATCACTATATATTTTCATGGATTTAGATTCCTCAAACCAGAAAATACTGACTCTAATAATGCAGGGATTTAAAATCATGTAAAGATATGAAATTGTCATTTATAGTTTCATTAAACCAGTTGTGCAGCTGTTTATATTACATCTTGATTCCCTCTGTATGTCTTATGCTACTATAAATTGACATTTTAAAGTGGTATATATTGTAAAGGGCAGTGAGATCTAAGATATACACAAATTCTACTTCTAATTACTTAGACTGTACTTTAGCTTGATTTTATCTGAATATCTTCATTTATAAATTACAAATAATTATGTTTTCTTCAAAGAGTCTTTGTGAGAAATAAGTAAGATAATAAAGGTATACCAAACGCTTAGCACAAAATTTTGTTTAAAGTAGAAGGCTAATAAATTGTAGCTATAATTTGAATTCCCAGACAATTTAATTATTTTACATATAATGAACAAATAAAGCCTATTATTTGTTTGGATTAAGATGGTCCTGGAAAATGACCAATTTTGGGAGACTTGGTATAGCAATGACAGACTGATCAGTTTAGTTATTTGAGCCTCAGATAGACTGTATAAGGGGAAAAAAAACAAAGGTTCAGTGCCTTAAACCTTAAAGTAGGATAGCCATCTTTAAAAAGCTATTGCCTGATATGATTTATATTTATCTTGAAATAGAAATTAGGTGAAAAAGAAAATGAGGACAAAAGTCTACATTTATGTATGTGGTTGATAAAGTATAACATTACTCATGCTTAGTGAAGTAATAAGAGTATGGATAGGCTTGGTGTTCATAGCACGGTGGTTACGGTGCCAGCCACATACACTGAGGGTGACGTGTTCGAGCCCAAACTGGGCCAGCTAAACAACTGCAAAAAAAAAATAATAATAGCCAGTCATTGTGGTGGGTGCCTGTAGTCCCAGCTACTTGGGAGGCTGAGACAAGAGAATTGCATAAGCCCAAGAGTTTGAGATTGCTGTGAGCTGTGACACCACAGCACTCTACCGAGGGTGACGTAGTGAAACTCTGTCTGAAAATAAACAAATAAATAAAGAGTATAGATAGAGCAATGGTCAATTAAATAACAGTATAAGCATCATTACAGTAAAGGTCTAAAGATTCTAGGTAGAGTTAGTTATATAGTGAGATTTATTCCAACTTGCTATAAGTATGTTATAACTGTAATTCACTGTATAATTATACCCTAGAGAATCTTAATTATAAAATTAGACTATTAAATTTAAATGTGATGTTAGACAAAAGAAATATTATCCCACAATAACTTTTCACCTCCTTCCTGATGATTTGAAAACATCTAGAATGAGAACTAAGGAACATTATGCTCAGTGAAATGCTCCTAAAGTATTTTCAAATTATTTTAATGCCACTACACTCTATCTAGCATGCCTGGAACACATTGAAGGTTGATGAGTTATTTTCACATAGGAAAATAAAGCTCTTGGCACCTAAGAAGTCAATGTACAAAGTCATAGTATTTATTAAAATCTAGTAGAAAAAAAGGAGAAATTCATATATTAGAGATGGTGATTGTGTCTTGTCATTATATAACTATTGGAACTCCATATTGGATAAAAAATAGATTTTGCTGGGACCCACTTTTTTATTTCTCAGCTCATTATAGAACCAGAAAGTTCACATAATTGATGATTTCTACACACAAACACAAAATATTTTAATCTCTTCTTTGCTATTTTCATCATTTACTTTTCAATAAATTGGTCACATTAATAGCATCAAATCCTGCCTGTTATTTTGTGGCTTTTTATTTATGATCCATTGCCCATAACCTTTAAGTTGTTCCATTCACTTCATGAATTATGATTAAGAGTTCATCAACAAGAAGGGAAAAAATAAAATTGAAAAAATTTACCTAAAATTTGTTTTCAACAGCTATTTATAAAATCTTTTCTGTCTTATTTAACTTCTTTTTGGTTTAAAAAATAGGAGACTTGGCTTGGCACCCCTAGTACAGTGGTTACGGCATCAGCCACATACACCGAAGGTGGCAGGTTTGAACCTGGCCTGGGCCAAATAAACAACTACAATAAAAAAAATAGCTGAGAGCTGTGGTGGGTGCCTGTAGTCTCAGCTACTTGGGAGGCTGAGGTAAAAGAATTGCTTAACTCCAAGAATATGAGGTTGCTGTGAACTGTGACACCACGGCACTCTACCAAGGGTGACATAGTGAGACTCTGTCTCAAAAAAAAGGGGGGGGCTTAAAAATTAATATTAGTGCATATTAGATCTGGAAAACAGGAAGCATACTAGTTATTTCAAGCAGGAAGTTATTTTACACATGAAATTAGATGCTTATATAATGTTGGAAAGATGGTGGACTGAGTTGCAGGGGTGGTATCATTAGCCTCCAGGCTCACTGCTACAGAGAATAAGTAATTTGCTACTACACAGAATTAGGAAATTGAAGGAATCCTTTGAAGTCTTCACAATGCCTCTTCAATCCCAAGAAGGGTGAAGAACACAGAAACAACTTTAAAAATTTATTTCTTAGAAGCCCAAATCTTCTCCTGCTGCTAATATCAGAAGAAGAAGCTGGATTTTGCTCCTTTTCTTCCAAATCCTATGTGAAAGTATCTCCTTTATAAGACATAAAATACATACATAAAAAGATATACGCTTGGTAATTAGAAAAAATGTAGTTGCAATGTTTTCATCATTGCAATAGAGGGGTGAGCACAGAAGGTAATGGGAAGGTTGCCAAAAATCAGTTTACTGTATTTATGAAGTTCTCTCCTTTGGCAAATAAAATTCCTATATACTTGTGTATTGTAGTGTATATACACTTCTGCAACAATAGTAAACATCTGTTCCACCTAATCTATTACAGCAATCCTTCAAACAAATAAAGGGAGACCTGAAGTCCTATTAGTTATTTTATCTATATCTGGAGTATATTAATATTTCTTCTAGTAAAGCCTTATGCCACTTTGGATACCCTGTTGCCTAAACACCAAGCTATGAGCTTAATAAACACTAAAGTATTTTCATATAATAGAGAAAGGAAAGAGACAAAAGTTTAAAAAAAGGCATTTGCCCAATATGCAAATGTGTGCAAAGCAAGGACAAGTATATGTCTACTGAAGTCCTCACTTATGCACCCCATAGTTGGAATTTAGAACTTCCTTTATTTACTATCTATTTTATGTTCATTTGCCATGAATGAAACTTTTAGGTGGGTATTGTTATTTGCTGGTGTGGTAAAGTAATCCATGACTTCATTCCTGAAAAGCACAGAAAAATTATGTAGAATAAACCATATGTTAGGGCACAAACAAGTCTCAACAAATTCAGAACAGTTGAAATCACATCAAGTAAATTTTCTGATCACAGTTGAAGAAAACTAGATATCAATAATAAGAAGAATTTTGGAAACTGTGTAAACATATGGAAATTAAAGAGCATGCTCTGTACAAGCAATGGGTCAATGAAGAAATTAAGAAGGAAATTAAAAAAATTTCTTTAAGCAAATGAAAGTAGAAATACAACATACCAAATCTATGGGCATATCCACTGTGTAAAACAGTGTGGAGAATCCTCGTAAAACTAAGAATAGGAGGTGGCACCTGTGGCTCAGTGAGTAGGGTGCTGGCCCCATATACTGAGGGTGGGTTCAAACCTGGTCCCAGCCAAACTTCAACAAAAAATAGCTGGGTATTGTGGTGGGTGCCTGTAGTCCCAGATACTTGGGAGGCTGAGGCAAGAGAATCGCCTAAGCCCAGGAGCTGGAGGTTGCTGTGAGCAGTGATGCCACGGCACTCTACTGAAGGTGACAAAGTGAGACTTTGTGTCTAAAAAAAACCTAAAAATAGCACTACCATGTGATCCATGGAATCCCAAAGTTGGGTATATATTCAAAAGAAAAGGAAAAAGTATATTTAAGAGATATTTGCACTCTCATGTTTACTGTAGCACTATTCATAATAGCCAAGATATGAAATTAACCTAAATGTCTATCAGTAAATGAATAGATAAAGAAAATGTGGTACATATACACAATGAGATATTATTTGATCACAAAAAAACAATGAAATCCTGTTATTTGAAGCAACATTGCTGGACTTGGAAGTCATTGTGTTAAGTGGAATAAGTGAACCACAGAAAGAAAAATATCACATATTTGCACTCATATGTGAATTAAAAAAGTGAATGTCACAGAGGTAGAGAGTTGTGTTGAGTCTTCCAGATGTGGGGATGGTAGAAGGGAGGTGGGAAAAACAGAGATTGGTTAAAGCATAAAAAATACATTTAGATAGAAGCAATAAGATCTGGTGTCTGATAAAACAGTAGGGTGACTATAGTTAACCATAGTCTGGTGTATAGTTACTAATTGCTGGAGGAGAGGAATTGGAATTTTTCCAAAATAAGGAAGTGGTGAGTTATTTATTTATTTTTGTTTTATTAAATCATAGCTGTGTACATTGATATGATCATGGGGCATCATACACTAGCTTCATAGACCATTTGACACACGTTCATCACAATGGTTAACACAGCCTTCCTGGCATTTTCTTAGTTACTGTGCCAAGACATTTACATTCCACATTTACTAAGCTTTGCATATACACTTGTAAGATGCGCTGCAGGTATAATCCCTATTTTTTCTAATGTTAAGGTCTAATCCCACCAATACCCCTCCCTCTAACCACCTCTCCCCTCCCTGCCCTCCCTTTCCCCTTCCCCCTATTCTTAGGTTGTAATTGGGTTATAGCTTTCGTGTGACAGCCCTAAATTAGTTTCATAGTAGGGATGAGTACATTGTATACTTTTTCTTCCATTCTTGAGATATTTTGCTAAGAAGACTATGTTCCAGCTCCATCCCTGTAAACATGAAAGAGGTAAAGTCTCCATCTTTCTTTAAGGCTGCATAATATTCCATGGTGTACATATACCACAATTTATTAAAGCATTCGTGGATCGATGGGCACTTGGGATTTTTCCATGACTTACCAATTATGAATAGGGCTGCAATAAACATTCTGGTACAAATATCTTTGTTGTGATGTGATTTTTGGTCTTCTGGGTATATGCCCAGCAGAGGAATTACCGGATTGAATGGGAGATCTATTTTTAGATCTCTCAGTGTTCTCCATATATCTTTCCAAAAGGAATGTATTAATTTGCATTCCCAACAGCAGTGCAAAAGTGTTCCCTTTTCTCCACATCCACGCCAACATCTCTGGTCTTGAGATTTTGTGATATAGGCTAGTCTCACTGGAGTTATATGATATCTTAAAGTAGTTTTGATTTGCATTTCTCTGATGATTAAAGATGATGAGCATTTTTTCATACGTCTGAAGGCTGTGCGCCTGTCTTCTTCAGAAAAGTTTCTCTTCAAATCCCTTGCCCAGGCTGGGATGGGATCCCTTGTTTTTTTCTTGCTAATGCGTTTGAGTTCTCTGTGGATTCTGATTATTAAACCTTTGTTAGAGATATAACCTGCAAATATCTTCTTCGATTCTGAGGGCTGTTTGCTTGCTTTACTTACTGTGTTCGTGGCTGTGCAGAAGCTTTTTAGTTTGATCAAGTCCAGTAGTATATTTTTGAAGCTGCTTCAATTGCCCGGGAGGTCCTCTTCTTATAATACTTGCTCAGACCGATTTCTTCAAGGGTTTACTCTGCACTCTCCTCTAGTATTTTTATAGTTTCATGTCTTAAGTTTAAATATTTAATTCAATGAGAGTCTATCTTAGTTAATGGTGAAAGGTGTGGGTCCAATTTCAGACTTCTGCAGGTTGCTAACCAGTTCACCTGGCACCATTTGTCAAATAGGGAATCTTTTCCCCACTGAATGTTTTTAATTGGCTTGTCAAAGATCAAATAATGGTAAGTAGCTGGATTCATCTCTTGGTTCTCTATTCTGTTCCAGATATCCACTTCTCTGTTTTTGTGCCGATATCATGCTGTTTTGATCACTATCAATTTGTAGTAAAGTCTGAGGTCTGGTAGCAGGATTCCTTATGTTTTGTTTTTATTTCTGAGTAATGTCTTAGCTATTCAAGGTTTTTTCTGATTCCATATAAAACGAAGTATTGTTTTTTCCAGGTCTTTAGAGTATGAAAGTGGAGCTTTAATAGGGATTGCATTGAAATTATATATTGCTTTGGGTAGTATGGACATTTTAACAATGTTGATTCTTTCCAGCCATGAGCATGGTATGTTTTTCCATTTGCTAACATTTTCAGCTATTTCTTTTCTTAGAGTTTCATAGTTCTCTTTATAGAGATCTTTCACGTCGTTTTTTAGGTAAATTCCCAAATATTTCATCTTCTTTGGCACTACTGTAAATGGGATATAGTCCTTAACTGTTTTTTCAACTTGACTATTGTTGGTATATATAAAGGCTACAGATTTATGAATGTTGACTTTGTAACCTGAGACGCTGCTGTATTCCTTGATCACTTCTATGAGTTTTTTTAGTAGAGTCCCTAGTGTTTTCCAGATATACAATCATATCATCTGCGAAGAGCAAAAGTTTGATTTTTTCTGACCCTATATGGATGCACTTGATCGCCTTTTCTTCCCTAATTGTGGTGGCTAAAACTTCCAATACAAGGAGAAAAAGCAATAAAGACAATGGGCAGCCTTGTCTGGTTCCTGATCTGAGTGGAAATGATTCCAATTTAACTCCATTTAATATGATATTGGCTGTGGGTTTGCTGTAGATGGCCTCTATCAGATTAAGAAATGTCCCTTCTACACCAATTTTCTTAAGTGTTCTGATCATGAAGGAATGCTGGATATTACCAAAAGCTTTTTCTGCATCAATTGAGAGAATCATATGTTCTTTGTTTTTTAATTTGTTTATGT
>CAUYPK010099904.1:0-12458 GCA_963574355.1 Loris lydekkerianus | reverse complement strand
GGGTAGACAGAGCAGGACCCTGTTTATAAGACAAAAAAAAAAAAAAAAAAAAAAAAAAAAAAAAAAATATATATATATATATATATATATATATATATATATATAATACATTGTTGAATGCAATGGAAAAGATTATTTTTTGCTGTAGACATTGCAAATAAATAGTACTGTTAGGATCTGGTGACTATTTCCTTATATCGATAAGATTACCTCTCCTAGAAATTTATAAAGTTTAGTAACAATGATGTCCTTTCAGCTTTCCTGACAAAGAATCCTTGATTTAAGTTCAATCTTACCTAGTGGTGCTTAGAATCTCCACTTTGATATAATACACTATAGCTCCTAACTCTTAAAAAAGGGAAAGATTGAGTTTTCTGTGGATTCTGGTTATCAGACCTTTGTCGAAAACGTAACCTGTAACTTATTAATAAGAAAAGAACAAGTGATCCCATTTCACTATGGGCAAGAGACCCGAATAGAAGCTTCTCCAAAGAAGACAGGTGCATGGTAAATAGACACGTGAAAAAATGCTCATCATCTTTAACCATCAGAGAAACACACATCAAAACCACTTTGAGATACCATCTAACTCCAGTAAGAGTAGCCCACATAACAAAATCCCAAAACTACAGATGTTGGCGTGGATCTGAAGAAAAGGGAACACTTCTTCACTGCTGGTGGGAATGTAAACTAATATGATCCTTTTGGGAAGAAATTTAGAGAACACTCAGGAATCTAAAAGTTAACCTGCCATTGGATCCTACAATTCCTCTACTAGGTGTATATCCAAAAGACCAAAAATCACTTTGCAAAAAAGATATTTACACCAGATTATTTATTGCAGCTCAATTCGTAATAGCCAAGTCATGGAAGAAGCCCAAGTGCCCATCGACCCATGAATGGATTAATAAATTATGATATATGTATACCATGGAATACTATGCAGCCTTAAAAAAAGATGCAGACTTTACCTCTTTTATGTTTACCTGGAGGGACCTGGAACATATTCTCCTGAGTAAAGTATCTCAAGAATGGAGGAAAAAGTATCCAACGTACTCAGTACTTCTATGAAAACTACTTATATTTACTCACACTTTCTTATGAAAGATAGAACACAACTATAGCCCAGGATGAAGGAGAGAAATGGAGTGGGAAGAGGGGGGGAGGTTTGATAGAGGGAGGGTCAATGGCGGGACCACACCTATGGAGCATATTGCAAGGGTACAAGTCAAATCTGTCAAGTGTAGAACATAGATGTCTTAACACAGTAATCAAGTAAATGAGGCAAAAGCTGTGTTGATTGGTTTGACGTAAGCAGGTCAGATTGTATAAAAAAATCAACACGTCGTACCCCACATATGCATAAATGTATTCATAATCTATGTGTATAGGACTTAATAAAAAAAAAAAAAGAATCAAGTCTTACCCCATGCTGCACCACTGTTTCAGGGAAGCGTCGTAAAAGCAGGAGCAACATTTCCGATCGCTCCAACGTGTTGAAGCATTGTTCCGTGACCTTTAGTAACATTTCACACTGGACCCGACCAGGAAGAGTTTCAAATAAACCTGTACATAACACATTTCATTTTTAAAAGTTTCTTTCAGAAAGAAAATACTGCCACAAAAGTGTTAAGTAAGGCATTTTTATGTACGCAAAGACAGAACAGTGTACGTAAAGATTCGACATAAAGGATCACTGTGGTCACCTACAAACCAGCAGGCTTTTGGATCTGACACTGTTTGGCACAAGATGAATAATCATAAAGTATTTGGAGGCTTTATTGGATTCGGAAGACAAGAATGATGGATGGGAACAGTCATAAGCATGCCTGTTGCAGGGTGAGATGAAGAACACATGTTTAAGTTGAAATGACCTAAACCGTCCACTTTCTTTTCTACTAAGACTTTGAAATCTTTGATTGTCTTGTACAGATCTGGTTAATCTATAGATATTTTCTAGTTACTGTAAAACCTGTTAAAAATATATTAAATTATTTGGTCTTACTGACAAATTTACATCTTTTAAAGAAGCCTAAAGGTCTTAAAAAATATTCAAGGTCATACAGACTTCGGTTGCTGAGAATAAAATATCCATACAGGAACCAACACCACAGGTGTGATTTTTTTTTTTTTTTTTTGGTGAAATTACTACATATGTTTTGGTATTCCAGAAAGGGTCATTTATATACCATTAAGTTATTACTCCACTCTTACTTCTTAAAAACTGGGTTTGTTTATCCTGTGAATCGTTCCTTAATGCTGATGTAATAATGCTGATTTCTCTCCACACCACCGGCTGGTCTGGGAAATTCACAAACCTATTTTAAAATGAATGCATTAAATTAAAATGCCAGATTCTATACAGTATCCAAAAAAGAAAGCAAGAAAATTAGCATTTGGCAAAAAAAAATTTTTTTTTCTTTATTCCAAGGGAATGCTTAACTCTGCCCAAACAAACTAAAGATATAAAAATAAAAACTAATGAGTTTAGAAACGTACTTACAAAAGTCTGTAGAGGCTATTAGAAGTAAAAAGACAAGCATAATATACCAAGAACTCCTAAAAATCAATAATACAACAATCCCAAAGAAAAAAGTGAGCAAAGGAAAATCACAGAATAAAAATAAGTAAAGAGAACAGTTCAAATGGTAACTCAGCCTTGGTAATAAATGTAGCACAAATTACAAAGAGATTGATAACATCCAGTGTTGGCAAGAATATAGGAAACCCGGCACTCTTACACACCATAAATGAAAACGTAAATTGAGATAGTGCTTTTTGGAGAGCAATTCCATCATGCATCAAAATTTAAAATGTGCATGCTCTTTGACTATGAAAATACTTGTTGTACTTGTGTTGAAATTTATCCCACAGAAAAATACCAAATCGCGGGTAAAAAAATTGCTTACTGACACAATGAGCATAATTCCAAATAACTGAGATCTATCTAAATGTCTGCCAAGAAAAGAGTGGTTATGAAATGTTATATAGGCCTGAAAAAAGAATGAACTAGATCTCTACATACTGACATGGGAAGAGGTCCAGTACAGTGGGTGAAGAAGCTAATACGGTGCGTGCAGAATAATAGAGTCACTTTGGTAACTCCTTTCCCCCCAAAACTTATTCATATGTCTTATGAGTATTTGTAGAGATATACTACACACAAAACTTAATCCTGGTTGAGTTTTGGAAGCACTTTTACTTTTTATTCTCTATCATGTAAGTATTATTGGAAATTTTTGCAATGAGCATATATTATTTCTAAAATAATTGTGAGAAAGACATTTTAACAAGAATGAAAAACAAGAAGGCTGAAGAAGGCATGTCAGAAATTAACAGAAGGCCTGGACTCATTACTACATAAGTTCTGGGTACCAGAGATGTAGACGAACTTGAAGATCTTCCCGCAACCTCACTGAGAGACCCAGTGCAGAAAAGTTCTGACAAATCCTCACTCACATGTCATACAGCAGTCTCCCGGCGGTAGCGGTCCGTTCTGCATTGCGCTCAATAGTGTACATCTCATACTGCAAGACAGATGGGGCCCACAGGTCACTAACCTCCGCCAGGTCGGCGCCAGCTCATCTCCAACATCGTTGCTGGGATAAGTACCCTCCCCGTGGAAAAGGAGGGCCCGAGGGCAAAGCATCATCTGGTAGCTGAGAGCCACATACATGGCCTTGCCACGGGGCTTGGGGTGTGACCCTCAGGCTCACTTAAACCGCTGGACTCCCAGGATGAAGTGGGATGATGTCTCCGAAGTAACAGGCGCTGAATAAATGGCTGCCATCATGATGAATGGGAGACTGGCCTTTCCCTAGAGGCGACTTGTGCCGCGTACGCCAGAGCGCACAGCACCCCCCACCCCACACGGACCCCAGCGCATCCGACCAATTTCTAGCGGGGTCCGCTGTCTCTTAAGGTGCTGGGGATAAGGCTTATGAAGGGGAGAGGAGAACGAGTGGCAGTTAGGGGGAGACAGAAACGGGAAGAGAGGGGCGGGCCGGGCAGCAGGTGGCGGCCACAGGCGGACTCGGCTCCGGGACGCGGCAACCGGGCGCAGAGAGGTGCGCACCCCTCCCCGCCGGGCGGCGCGCGCACGGCCCTCAACTCACCTGGATGTTAAAGTCAGCCGGGTAGAGGCTGCGGGCCGTGATCAGCCATGCTTTGGCTGCCCACAGGTCCTGGGGCACCAGCTCTCGGGCTCGCTGCACCAGGAACTCGCAGTCCCCCTGGGCGGACATGACCCGGGAGGCGCCGAACCGCCGGCACACAGCGACCGGACCTTCCGGCTCCCGGGATACAGCTTCAGCCGCCGCCGCCACGGCCGGCTACTGCGCATGTGCAGCAGCGCGCAGTTGTACGCGGAGTGGATTGGGAAGGGTTTTTTCCGGGTTTTGTGTACAGCCACCCCCCTTCGGCTTTCAGCTTCCGTCCCGCTCCCTTCCGTGGCCGAGACGCTCATGTTTTGGTACTGCCTCCAGGTCACCTCCAAAATGTGGAAAAGTGGATTTCGGCGCTTGGGGGCTGCAGCCGGACTCGAGTCAGGGAGCATGCGCGTTACCCGAGGTGCTCCCGACCGCCTGGCCTTTTGCAGTCTCTGGTGTTCTGCTGAGTTTTCGGGAGGCAAGGGGATTCAGGGACCCGGGGGTCTCTGCGTCTCCCCCAGGCCTGCAGGCTGGGAGGAAGTTTGAAAGGAAAAGCAGAGGTAGTCGAGCGGGAGGGAGAGGCTGCCCAGGCCGGGTTAAAGACCCTTGGGGCCACCCTGCCAGTGAATCACAGTGGAAAAGGCCTGGGCTGGGTTAGGGGAATAAGCCTCCAAAGTGTTGGTCTGGCGCTTTTCATCCTCCTGAAGTTCGTCCACATTATGTTGTCACGTCACCTTTATTCACTGGTTTCTCCAGCAAACGTTTATAGATCAGTTAGTTCTTGGAAACTGCTTTGGCAGGTGCTCTGAGTCCTTCAAAGATGACTAAATCGCCGACCCAGGTTTTACGATGGACTTATGACGGACAGGAGGAAAATAACCGTGCTTTATTTTCATTTTCTCCTCCAACTAGGAACAAGGGCCTTTTCACCAAAACTCCAGATTTGCTTTCCACTGGAGGCAGGAGAAACAAAACAATGTCTATGTTCTGGCGAAGGGAGGCAGCAGCTAAGAGCAGCGAAAGCTGTATTTATTTACCCAATAGGAAGAATGCATCCAAAAGTGAGTTCTGAATAGTTGACTAGCGGTTTCAGGCCAAGTTCCATGTACAAAAATGTTATCCCCTTCTACTGCCAGTGATATCTTTGGCTGAAAACTAAGAAATTAAGGATTCAAAGCCGATTTAAGTTTCTTTTAAAAATAAAAATGAGTATGTAGCTAGATATTTTAAAAATTATAAATATTTTAAATATGAACATACATGTTACTATTTAAGATTATGTATAAAGCATAATGTATTCTTACTGACTAATAATAAATTGTGAATAAGTCATCTTAAAGTTGATAGTGAATTAACATACTAGTTTTAGAGATGAGTTCCAAAAAGAGTAGATACAGGGAACATTCAAGCAATTTACTATCAAATCTGTGAATGGCCAAAGTCTTTTATTTTGCTTTTCTATAAAGCTTAAGGTAATTTTTACAACCTCCCCCATTACTTAAACTTTTTAAAATTTGATTTTTGTCTCATTAATATCCTCAATGATATCTTTAATCTGTGAGGTTGTATCACAGGCCAACCTCAGTCCTATGATGTGTCAGATGTGGTATTAACACTCCAGGAAGCATTTTGTTTCTTGAGGTGCCATTTAATACCTGCAGCTTGTGCACAGGAACAGCCTAGTTGTGTGATCACTTTGTAGGCAGGGTTTACTCGGTGGTAAAATTCTTTTGGCTTTGTAGAATAGAGAAAACTAGAAAATTGGATTTAAACAGATTAGGATAATTTTTATCTTATGAAATATAAAGCATAAAAGTAGATTGCTAACTTAAGTTTTTTTTTCATTCTTTCACTGATTTTAGTGTATGAAAAGGTATGTAAGAATTTTCAAATATCAGAAATGACTGATCTGGTCGTTAAACTTCTGGTTTTGGTCATTACCACCACCACCCCCAGCCCACCCCCCAAAAGTCTTTACCTAAAGACTCTGCACACTTGTTCCAGAGTCTTTAGTTTTCTAGTGTTCTACTGAAGAACAATTGTAAGTTAATAATTTAGGTGCTCAGTAAGGAAACTGGATGTATTTTAGATGCCAACCAGCTGATATTTACCTGTGACATTTTGCTAGAATACAACATAGGTTTGTGGCTATTTTCTAGCCAGCATCTTAATTGAATGGTATCCAGCTAAACATTCTTGTAGAGTGTCATGCTAGCATCTCACAATACAGAAGGGAGGTACCATATCAAGTGAGTTTACATTTTTTGGCCTCCTTGCTGTGATCATAAAGCCTCACTTGACAATCTAGGTACATAGCTCATGTTCTGCATGACAACTTCTAAGTCCTGTAAAATGCCCATCACCCAGCACCTAGCCTCAAACTCTTTGAACTCAGTTCAGTTGTTTGTGATAAACTCAACATTGCTTTTCTCCTTCCACTTCAAAATCTTAAAACTCTTCAGTCTCCTAACACCAGCCTCTTTTCTTGCCCTCACTCTCTCCTTTGTTCTTTTCAGCAATTTCATTTCTCTTCTCCCTGATTTTCCCTTCAAGGTCCCCTCTCTATTCCCTTGACACCTACATTTTCCCCCAAGTGCATCTGGCTGTTCTCAGGCTTATTCCTTTCCTACTTTGGCTAAATCCTGTGCTCAGACATAGGTTCAGCGTCTTTGCCTTCTCATCCTAACTAATGTTGTGTCCACTCTTTGAATGTCCAACCCTAAATACATCTTACGGTGCATCTTCCTGGATGTCAAAACTGGCTTGAAATAGGTCCTTCAACAAATAAGTTCAGAGAATTTAGAAGAGGCTGAGTTGTTTTGGAGAATAGCACACAATTGTACAGATGGATACTGTAACAAACTCCAGCCCACAGCAGCTGTACCATTTTACATTCCCCACAGCAATGTGCAAGGATTCCAATGCCCTTGCCAACCCTTGTTATGTTAATACGTCTTTCAAGGTTCTTTTATTCTAAAGTGTCCTCTACCGTATCCCTATTTTTTCCATAAAAATTTTATTTATTGAATAAACCAGACTATTTGACTTGTAGAGTTTCCTGCAGTTTGAGTTTTGTCGAGTACATGGGCACAGTGCAGTTGAAACTTCATCTTATTTTTGCAAGTTAGTTGCATCCAGATACTGGATCAGACTGGGTTTGATGTGTTTGGTAACACTAGAGATGGCAGGGTGTGTTCTTTTCATGAAGAAGCACAGGATGTCTGATGGTCTCTTATGCTGTGGAGTTAGCAGATCTGGATACTTAATGCTTAGATTCCTTAAATCACTGGGGGTTACAAAATGGTAACTATTTGAGTTCTGTCATTTCTCTTTCACTTGTTGGCTAGAATACTCAATCAGAGTAATTTTGGTTACTGTAATGGTTTAGTTTATGTAGGGTACAATTCATACAGGACCAGAAAAATAAATGCTTGACCTAGCTCCTTTATTCAACTATTTTTCCAGAATAATTACCTGGTTTCCTATCAACCTCTGAAAGTGACTAATTTGGTTTTTTAAAATGTTATTTCATATTCTTATGAACTCCTAGATTTAAATGTATTTGATGGATTTCAATCCATCACAGTTGTTAACTTTATTGAGAGTCTATTGTTCTATCTTCCAGTTGGCCACACAGTTATCTTGGTTTAACAAGATATTCAGATTCTACATCTTTTGTTTCAGACCTGTTATGTGTTTCCTGAAGAAGCCTTTTTTCTGTCATCCTCAGTAGAGAACTATGACATCATAGCTCACAGCAACCTCAAACTCTTGGGCTCAAGAGATCCTCTTGCCTTAGCCTCCCTTCTAGCTCGGACTACAGATGGCCGCCAAGGTGCCCTGCTATTTTTAGAGACGGGATCTCACTCTGGCTCAGGCTAGTCTCTAACTCTTGAGCTCAAGCAATTCACCCACCTCGGCCTCCCAGAGTGCTAGGATTTCAGGTGTGAGCCACCATGCCCAGCCCTAGTTTATCTTTTATATTTAGATAGATTTAGGGATCCAAGTGGTTTTGGTTACATGGATGAATTACATAGTGGGGATGTCTGGGTTTTTAGCATACCTATCATTCCAATAGGAAACATAGATGTTTCAGGGGGAAATCCCTTCCAGTTTTCACTTCTGCTCTGAAGGTTGTTGGTATTTTATGGTGTGCTATTTTTAAATCTATCAGATGCCTCATTGCTTCATTTGGCTTCCTTCTGCGAAGATGTTAATACTATATAGGTACTGTGGTGTTGATGGTTTTGCCTGATCTGCTTGTATTTTGGAGTTTGTGCGGATGCCCTGTTTCCTATGGTTGCTGCTAATGTTGGCCGTGATTATGACCTTGCTGTCTACTTTCTCTATTGATACATAGCAATTCAGGAAGTACCAAAAACTTGTTGTTTTTCTTGATTTTCAGAAGTCTAAAATTTTGGGCTGCACCTGTGGTTCAGTGGGTAGGGTGCTGGCCCCATATACTGAGGGTGGCAGGTTCAAACACAGCTCCGGCCAACTGCAAAAAAAAAAAGTCTTAAATTTTAATATAGTCAAGTTTATCAATCTTTAATGTTATGGTTTAATGCTTCTGCTTGTATGCTTAGAAAAGCTTCCTTCATTCTAAACTCAGATAAGTAATCTTTCATGTATTTTTAAGTACTTACTGGGTTTTTTTTTTTTTTTTTTTGGTATGTTAAAAATAAAATCAACCTGTAATTTATTTTAGTGTTTGGTGAGATTTAGAGATCTGCGTTTACTTTTCCAAATAGCCATTTCCAAAACCATTTATCCAATTGTCTCAGAACTGATGTAAAAGGCCTTATTTGTCATGGATTAAACACCCTTTGTAGTCAGTTCTGTTGTTAAGCTCTATAATCATTTCCATCAGCGTGTATTTGTGTGACCATAGTACATGCTTTTAATGACCAAAAGTCATAATTTTCCGTCTCTGGTAAGCGTAAGAACCTCTCTTTTATTTATCCTTTCCAACATTTTAAAAAGCTGTTCCTTCCTATTTACTCTTTCAGATGACTATAAGAAAGATGTTATCAATCTCCTCAGTATTTTGGCTGGAATGGCAAATAACTTAGAGAGAAACAATATTTTCATAAGCTGGGAATTTTTCCATTCAGGAAAAGAGTATATTTCTTCATTTATTCTTAGTCTTCTTTCGTGGTTCTCAGTAAACTTGTCTCAATTTCTTCCTCTAAGTCCTCCAAATATCTTCTTGATTAAAAGAACATAATCCCTTATCTCCTCTTTCCAAGAGGTGGTATTGCTTCCAGAGCAAGAGCTGTTGCCTCTAGAAGATGATGTTAAATGTTGCGTTGCTCTCCAGCGGGAAGCCTGCACAGACAGGAAGTCAGCCAGGTGTGGTTGTCATGAGCATGAGCCTTGAGCCGTCTGATTTCAGGGAGCATAACTTTGCAAGGGCCAGAGCTTCTGTGCTGTGATGCTGCATTTGCACCAGGCCACATTTTCCACGGGCTGTCCAAAGCCGGTGACCGGGTGTGTCTCAGAAGCTAAGGCCCACCCATTCCTGGGAGACAGACTCCTCAAGACTTCGGTTTGAGGACCCCTCAAAAGCTCTGCTGCTGAGAGTTTCTTGGATTGTGTGGCCACGGCAGTCTAGAATGTTTTCTTGGAGCCTCTATCCTTGCATTACAGTGGTGGCTAGGTTTTCAGATGTTTTCTCTAACATACTTCTTGCGTCTTTAATAACCATTTTTTGTGTCTGCTTCTCTGAGGACTAAACACACAGGACTTTGTAATTCCATATTTTAAAATTATTTTACTCGTTGAATTTAATAAAAGCATATAACTGGGTTAAAACTATGTACCAGGCAAGTAGTTTTTCTAAAATAGAATAGCTAGTGAGTGAGCTGGTGATGAAATACAGGTTTGACTCAAAAGCCCATTCTCAGTTCACACATATGGTTTGTACTTGGAAGGGCGTTGAATATCAAGGCCATGAGGCTCCATGTTAAAAAGGAGAAGCATTTAAGCTGAAAGGAGAAGTTGGGCCTGAAATCTGGATAGTTTGTGTGCTAGGCTGGAGCATTTAAGGAGTTGTGAAGTCTGTCTCTAGACAGTGACCTATCATTTTACTTACAGTAACGGTTTAAGTTTGTTGGTGGGGAACCTAGTGTTTCAAAAGGCAATTTAACAATTTATTCAAAAATTTCAGATGAATGCCTTTCAATCCAGCAGTTCCACTTCTAGAAATTTCTGTTACGAAAATAACTAAGAATACGCTCAGATATATTGTGACAATAATATTCAATGAACTGCTGTTGGTAGAAAAAATATAAATGTTTAATGATAGTTCTTAGGATGAACTGAGTTTCTCTTTTTACTTAAAAAAATTGTTTTTGAAGCTGGTCTAACTGGAAAATAATGCTGTTTATTTTGTCCATTAATTGCTTGAATCTGAGGATATCTCTCTTTTCATTGCTCACTGATATCTCTGACTTTTTTCTAGCTGGTTTATTGATTCACTAGAAGAGAAATCATTCTTCTGTGCTGAGCAATGTGGAGAATAGGAGAAAAAAAAGTAGAAAACAAGATTTTCTTTTTTACACTCTCAAACTCTAATAAAAAATTGTAAACATTTCCAATTGTGTCAAGTTACACTGACTTGAAATGAACCACACATCTGTCCCAACTAAAGCGATCTATGGCTGTTTGACCTTCTGCTTTGCAGATACTGGTGAAATGTGTGTGGTTGATTGTAACCAACTAGTTTTGGAAAGCTGGTATTTAGTGGTGACTGCTTTGTGATGTTCTTACACTGGCCACATGCAGTTGCTTTGAATCTTTGTTTCCTCGATTGGGTTACTTATGGTAGAATTAATTTCACCTCTCCATGTGGCTGTTGAAAATGCCCTGCGTTTAGAACCATTTATCCAGTGAAGTCATACTCTTTCCTCTTTGGAGCTTTCACCAGTGAAGTTTTATTTCTTCGTGTTAGAGATTTTGGCCCAAGGAAGCTTTTTCCCACTCTGATGTCTGAATAAGCCACACTTTCCCCAGCCTCTTTAGATTCCAGCTGTAGACATTTGGGACCTGTTGCAAAAAATTGTTTCATGTAACTATATAAAGGGAACCAAATGTGTAACACTCTTTGGCTTTAGGTTTGTATTTCTCTAGTCCTTTTGTTTGGATTCTTTTTTCCCCCTAAGGAACAGTGACATAATTTCAAGGGTCCATTTTCAGGGATATTAATTATACCCTTGATACATCTGCTTTCCTATTTGAAATTTTTTTTTTTCTGCAACAGGATTGGAAAGTAATAGAAAACAGTTCATATAGCTGCCTTAGTTACCAAGACAACAAAATGAGGAAAAAACTGGCTCCTTGGCTTTTTTTCTCTTTCTCTAAACTGCCTTCCAAATACAGTAATCGGTATCCCCAAAGCTATGTACCTAGAAATTACTAGCTTCAGAGTACAAGTTGATAGTTACCAAAGTATCATGTCCCTTGTTTATTTTCTCTTGAACTTCATATAAGAAACACATATTATTTACATACATTTTAAGAGGTTTTTATGCTTTTTTATTTTAACACATATATTTAACATATGTGGTTTTTACCGATCTGAATATATTGCTGTTCTTAAGTTCACTTGGGCCAATTTATTGAAATAATATTCACTACAAGATGAAGTGACTGGAAGGCAAGACTTATACTTTTCCACTATATGTAAAACTTCTGTAAAGTTTTACTTTCTTTTCCTGAATATGTATTACCACTGCAATTCTTAAAATAATTCAAAAGTAAACTGGAAGGAAAAAATCAAAAACTCTTTTGTTAATGATTTCTAAAGAGTTTTTATTTTTGAGTAATACATGATGAATACATTTTAAAAAAGACTAGAAGAAGCAGTTCCATTAATGTTGATAGCAAAGATTAATAATGGCTACTGTTTAATATTAAGCACTTCCTACCTGCCAGTACCATAAAATGAGCTTCCATGCATGAAACACAACCATTTTAGGGATAACTTTGGGCATATTAATTTTTGATTGTTTTTTTCCTTTTGTATTCGGGCATTTAAAACAGTATATAGTAATTTTTTTTTTTTTTCCTAAAATTTTCTCCAGTCCTATTACAGAAAAAAGTTTGTGTTCTTTGATATCATTTTTATAGAACAATGTCAAATGGGTTTTTTTCCTTTTATTAAGTCACATACACATAGATCATGAATACATTTATGCATATGTGGGGTACAATGTGTTGATTTTTTAATACAATTTGATGTGCTTACATCGAACTAATTAATATAGCTTTAACCTCATTTATTTGATTATTGTGTTAAGACATTTATGT